>BJCM01065880.1:0-20885 GCA_018326385.1 Flaveria bidentis | reverse complement strand
ACTAGTTATCTATTACAATGCACTTCTTTTATATGTCTACTGTTAAACTGTTTATGTTTGAATAACTCTATTGAACTCACCAACCATTGTGTTGACATTTTAGTATGCTATTCTCAGGTCATTAGCCCGCTTGCCATAGGAGCACTACACGGTTGCACATGCATTCTAAGACTCGGTTTTCAAGACATCATTATTGTTTTAAATGATTAATATTACTCTTTGGGTTGGCACATGTTTTGCCATGGTATACATTTCTATTTCATTGGGTTGTTTTTACAATACGCTTCCGCATAGTTTTAAAGTTTATCTTTGGTTGTTTTTACTTAATTATTGCATATAGAGTCGTTCTGAGTAACTACAGACTGTGATCCTGGTTTGTTCACACGCCTCGCGGTAAAACTCCGCTCGTGGATTTTGAGGGTGTGACAGTGACTTTAAATGAACACACACCCTGTGTAGCTAGTTCTGGTCCTGATTGGTTGTTTGATCTTGATTTGGTTACCAACTTTTTTAACAAATCTTGTGAGACTGTTTCAGGATCTATAGATATATTGTCAACAGGTGATCCTGATCCAAGATTTGAGCTGAGAAAACCTTCAAGTAACACATCTTCAGCTCTAGTTGTAACTACTTCTGCAAATGAAGTATCTATCAGCACCACAATGACAAACTCAGCTGATACATCTGGGATGCCTTCAAATTCCAGCTCAGAGGCTCCATAACCAGAGATACTTCAAATGTGGAAGAAAATAATGGAGGTGGTGACAGTGATCAGGAATTTCTTGATGCTGATAACCACTCCATAGATGACAACATCAATGATGTCACACACTCATTGGATCAAGTTTCTCTTGATAAGTGTGCTGCTATGGTGGGAGAACATCTATTCCAGATCTAAATTTCTCTAATTTAGATCTCTCTTAGCAATTTGTTGTGTCCCTCAGCTAAGGATCCACAAGTCTCACCCCACCACAAACATCATTGGAGATGTTGACACAGGGGTAAAAACAAGAGGACAAACCTATGAAGTACATTTTTGTCTTCACTCTTGTTTCTTATCTCAGATAGAGCCAAAGAGAGTTGATGAGGCACTAAAGGATGGAAGTTGGGTTGAAGCTATACAACAGGAGTTGCTTCAATTCAAAAGGCAGAAAGTTTGGAACCTTTGTCATCTTCCTCATGGGAAGACTACAATTGGAACCAAATAGGTGTTTAGGAACAAGAAGGATGATAGAGGCATTATCATCAATAATAAAGCTAGACTAGTTGTTCAAGGATATACACAAGAAGAAGGGATTGACTACACTGATGTCTTTGCTCCTGTAGCAAGATTGGAAGCATTTAGGATATTCTTGGCATTTGTTGCATCCAAGAACTTCAAGGTCTATCAACTTGATGTCAAGTGTGCTTTTCTTTTGGAGTGACTGATGAAGAGGTATATGTCAAACAACCACCTGGTTCTGCAGATCTTGATCATCCTGATTATGTCTGCAAGCTTGACAAAGCTCATTATGGGCTGCATCAGGCACCCAGGAAGTGGTATGAGACTCTATCTTAGTATCTCTGCAAACATGGATATAGGAGGGGTACTATAGATGGAACTCTCTTCATCAAAGGACAGGGGAATGACTTGATGCTAGTTCAAGTATTTGTAGATGACATCATATTTGGTTCAACTAATCCAAGGCTCTGCAAAGACTTTGAGAAGCTGACGAATGACAGATTTGAAATATGTGCCATGGGGGAACTCAATTTCTTTCTGGGAATTCAAGTGTAGCAAGTTGAAGATGATATCTTCATTAGTCAGTCAAAGTATGTTCAAGAAATACTTAAGAGGTTCAATATGACTTATTCTAAGATTGCTAAGACACCCATAGCTAGAAACCACTCCCTTGGACCTAATCTTAAGGGGGAGTGTGTGGATGAACTCATTTGTAGGGCTATGATTGGGTCTCTTATGTATCTTACAGCTAGCAGGCCTGATATCATGTTTGCTACATGTATTTGTGCAAGATATCAAGCCAACCCTAAAATGTCTCACCTTATCACTGTCAAAAGGATTCTAAGATACCTCAAAGGTGCTTGAACACTTGGTCTGTGGTATCCTAAGAATTCTAACTTTAATCTGTATGCTTATACAGATAGTGATTATAGTGGTTGCAACATGACTGCAAAGTCTATATATGGGGGATGTCAGTTTCTTGGTGGAAGGGTTGTCTCATGGCAATGCAAGAAACAAGCATGTGTCTCTGCATCAACTGTTGAAGCTGAATACATTACTGCTGCAAGCTGTTGTGCTCAAGTACTATGGATTCAGAATCAGATGCTTGACTATAGATTAAACTTCAAGGAGACTCTCATTCACATAGACAACAACAGTGTTATCTCTATCACAGAAAATCATGTGCAACACTCAAGGACCAAACAAATCAACATCAGGTATCATTTAATTAGAGATAATTTTGAAAAAGATTAATTAAACTAGTTAAAGTACACACAAATGAACAATATGTTGATATGTTTACAAAAGCTTTTGATGAACAGAGATTTAAATATCTTATATCAGCTATTGGGATGATAAACTTTGAGTAGGTTTTTAGTAAAACTAATTCTTATTATTTTTTAAAATCTATGTGTCCTAAGTTGTCCAGTTCATCACTTTCATAACCTCTTGTTTTCCTTGGATGAAAATCTTTTTGAAGACTTTTCTTAGATTTTTTAAAATTTCTGATCCTTCGAAAGATATGCTTTTATCTTCGGAAGAAAATCATGCCTTCAAAACAAATAAATGTCTAAGAAATTTACCTTCGGAAGAAATTTCTGAAATATATTTTGAAGCTTAATAATTGTCTTAGACAATTATATGTTTTTAAGGACCATTCTCTTTCGAAGCAAATTAACTCTTAGAAGCTTTGTTCCTCTGGACAAAGCATTTAAGTCTTAATTTTGTTTCCGAAGCAAAATTTTCACAACTCTTAGGAAAATCTTCCGAAGTCATTTTAGCTTCGGAAGCTTTTTCATTAAAACATCCGAAGATAATTTACCTTCGGAAGCTTTGTGACTTCCAAGAAAACTACTTTTTGAGCAAAAGTAACTACTTTTTCAGAGGTAGGACCGACATCCGGATTTCAAAGTTTATCCTCTTTCATTAAACTTTATCTGAAATCCTTTTCACACATAAACCCAACGGTTTCCCCCTCTTTCTATCATCTCCTTCTTCCTCCAGACATAAAACCGAAATTTCTCTCTGAAATTACTTTCTTTTTTTCTTCATCCTTAAGCTTCCTTAACATGGCCAACCTTAACCGCATAAATGATCCAAACTTCTCCATGCAGTTACACATGCAACACAACCAAGTTGCTCTGTTACACTCTAAGAAAGATCCTCATTTCTCAGAGGTTTGCTGATTCTTAACTCTATCCAACTACTTCACCTCCCTAACTATTGATTCTACTCTTTATGAGGGTCAACTGCTAGAATTTTGGAAGACCTGCCAAGAGGTCGTCATGGACGAGGAGTAGGCACTGTCTACCACAGTGCAATGAGAACAATCTTCATCACTCCAGCCATCATCAACATCCATCTTCAGCTGGATGATGAAGAAGGTGAGGTGTTCTTTCCCAAAGAAGCTGTTAACCAGTCCTTCGCGCAGATGGGTTATGAGGGAAACTTCTTCGTCACGACCTTTAGTAAAGGGAAGGTCTCATCCCAATGGAAATTCCCGCTCCATGTGGTTATCCACAGCTTATCAAACAAGCATGGTGGATGGGACCTGATTCCTAAGGATCTCTCCTTCATTGTTCATGGGATGGTTCAGTGAGTCAAGTTTAGGTATTCTTAGTTTGTTTATACTAATTTGCTTGCAAACTTGGACTCCTTAGAGTACTATATGTTCCTTAGATATGTTCAACACATTCCTAACTATGAACTGGGCTCACAGTTAAAGGGAACAAGTAATACTCTTAAATTGGGATAGATGAAGTCTGATATCTTTAAAATACTGAGAAAGCCCATTGTTGGCTTCTCTAGGGAAGAAACAGCCCTTGTCCTCAAAATGTTAAAGCTTATTGCTTAAGGTGACAACCTAGCAGCACCAGCTAGTGTTGAACCCACACTTTCTACTTCCCAACCACCTCAACAGCCACAAATCACCCTCACCTACCAAAGAAAACACAAACGAATCCCTACACACCCTATTCAATTTGTGCAGGACCCCATATACTCACCCACACAGGAAGAAGTGGACACTAGAGATCCCACTTCTCCTAAGGAGCAGACCACTCCCATTCATTCAATAATAAGTGTTGAGGTTCCTCATGCTCAGCCTGATGAGCTCATAAGCCTAAATGCCTTAAGCCATCACTCTGATTCTCAACACTCAAGTGATCAACCTTCAAGGGATAGTTACCATCCCCAGTCTTTGGACTTAAACCATCCAATCTCAAACCTTGACTTTTATACTATGAAGATCTAGGTTTCGGTGAGTACCATGATTCTCTTTTCTTTTCCCCTACTCAAAGAGAGATGAGTGCTCCTGAGTCTCCTACTTCTAGCCCACATTAGTCACCCACTATTGAGGTGGACATTTCTAAACCTGTTCAAGATGTACATATGGAACAGGCTCTCACGTTTGCAAGTGATTCATCATTAAGACCTCAACCATGGCAACTCAGCCCACTAAGACCTCAACTGAGGCTGCCAGTGAGCAGAGGAAATCCAGCTGCCAAGAACCTGAAGCTGGTGATAAGAGAGAGGACTATGCTCCAATCATCTCATCCCTTAATGATTTTTTTGATGAAGATGAGGGGAATTTGAGTCCAAAGGTGCAAAAACTATCATAAACATGCACCTATTTATTCTCCAAGGTTAGTCATCTTGAATCCCAAGTGACTACCTTGCAAAATAGGGTCAATGATAAGCTACTTGAGATTTCTTATCTTAAGGAAAAACTAGCTAGGAGACCTTTAATAGAAGCTCAACCAGGAACACAAGAACCTGTGAGTGTGATTGACCTAATTTCTAGCTCACCTATGCAAGTGGGTGATGCTACCAAAAAGGGGGAGAAAGTCATTATAATAATAGAACCTATGAGTTCTTTACAGAATGTGGACTTGAGGACTCACCATCCTCACTTGCAATTGTGCACACTCAGCAACTTCCTCAAGTTCATATTGATGTGGACTCTATAGACTCCTATATACAGAGTCTGTTTGAGGAAGGGATACCAAGGGCTATGTAATCTCCACCAACTTCAAATCACATCATTGGGTGGAGGTATGACAGCAACAGAAGAGCCCTCATCATTCTTAGAGTTCAAGGGTAGCAAGAGGTCTTCAACTTTTAGACCTTGAACTTCTATAAAGGTCTGGATCTAGTCAACATGCCACTTTTCAATTAAAGCCAATCAAGACAAGTTGACAAGCTGGCTCAAAGAATCCAAGACAGGATCACTGCAAAGTTTAGCTTCAAAAGAAGACTAAGACAAGCAGGTAATGCCATCAATCAACTTGATGTTGAGGTGGACCCTAAGATTAGTTTCATAGGGAAAACCTTAACTGAAGGCCCAACGGCAGAAAATGAGAGCCCTATCTCATCAACATCAATTGTTGCAGATATCCATACCCTTTTTGAGACACCTACTGGTGAAGGTGCTTCTCAACCTCTCTCTTGCCAGAGCTTAGAAGCTACATCAAGCAATGAAGGCCAAAGCTTTATCCACCCTAAGTCACAAAGGTCTGTGAGTGACAAAGGGAAAAGAAAGATGACATCTGAGGAGATTGAGGAGGAGGAGGAGAAAGAGAGGAAAAGGAAGCTGATGGGGAGAAAGTTCCTTTTCTAAGTCTGCAAGACTCATGGAAACTGCCATCCGGACTGCCCCCAGACCAAACACTCAGGATGATGAGTTGAGGGCAGCCAGGATCAATTACCTACAGACCAGGAACTATGACATTGACAATGTCATCTCTCTCCCCTTATAGGAATTAAATGAATTGGTTTACATGGAAAGGTCAAAGGAGAAGAAAGTGGCAGAAGATGCTGAGCTACTGGTTTAAATGAAAGAAGAAAGAAGAAAGAAAAGACTATATAAGAATGTGCCTACTCTCTCCTCAGTTCAAGAAAGTCCTGCACATGAGGATGTGGTTCAACAAGAACCTCAGGTAGACAAAGAAGAAGGCATGATCAAGATGATTAACTACCTGAGTACCATAGGCCTCTATCAGACGGAAGCACTTCTTCCTTTATCCTATGACAATGTTGAGTTTGAGTATCTCAAACAACTTGAACTAGAGATAGTCAAGGAAAGAAAGACAACCAAAAGGAAACTAAGGGAAGAAGCTGCTAAGTCAATAGCCATCATCTAGAAGAGCATGAAGAAGTCTGCAAACATGCAAAGGATGAAGAGCTTCTTGAATCCTATAAGAGAGGAAGACCCACCTGAGAAAGACAAAGAAGATCAATCAGGTGCTGCAGGCCAGACTTCTCAGTTAAAAGAAACAAAGAGAAAGAAAAGGATCGCTTCAAAGCCAAAACCAAAGAAGAAGAAAGATACATTCTTTTCTGAACCTCAAGATGAGTCAGAACATCCTGAGGATGTGCAGCCAGAGGAAGCTACATCAACTCTTATTCAAACAGCTGCTCTAGAATCAGAAAGACCCATCTTGTCTTGGACATACACCACAAATCCAGAAAGATCACATGTCATTAGAGATCAAGGCATTGAAGATGTCTACAAACATCAAGACATGTTTAATCTGTCTCTGCATGATCTCTTTGATATGAGAGAAGAATCTTGGACAATCTGAGGGATCCTAATCATCTCATGAAGAAAGGGATGGTTATTATTCTGATGAGGACTATAAATATCTGAAGTCTTCAAGTGTTTTGGTAGCTTCAGCCTAGAGAGAGTTTGTAGAGATTATATGAAAAAGCTGATGCAACCTAAACACCCAAAGTCTCTCCTTCATACATGCACATAAGTACTGAAGAAGAATGTTTCGGAAGTTTCACACATGCAACAGAAATATTCTAAGTGTGAAATCTTCCAAAGCCAAGACCAATATCTTCCGAAGCCAAAGATGAAGTCTTCTGAAGCTTCAGAGACAAAGTCTTCCGAAGCTTCAGAGACAAAGTCTTCTAAAGCCAACACTTGAAGACAGATTTCTTCCGAAGACTTTTAGCACACATGCTTTATCTGTTGTACTTTTCCATAAAGTTCGACCCCTTTCCGTTGCAACTTTGTGAAGTTACCAACTTTCACAAGTTGGTGAAAAGGTCCATTCTTTTGGTAACTGTACATTGAGATCTTGAGTCTGTAACTTTCTACTTCATGTAATTTATCCTTTTTGTAATATATTAGGATATGAGCTATGGCATGTCATAGTCACAAGTCAAAAGGCAATCTGCCTTTTTTACTCTACAACTGATTTTGTTTTGTGTCTAGTCAATTGTATCCAGTTGGCCTTCAAAGTATGGTCGGCTGTAGGATGTAGTATATGTATCTCAAGTACTTCTAACTTTCCTTTATGCTTTGTAACACTTGTAAAAAAATTTCATAAGGCAATATACAACAATCTTGAAAACCATCTCCTAGTGTATTTTGTTATCTTGTTCTTTCTCTTATTTACGTGTGTTCTTTGTATCATCTCTAGTGGTTAATCCAGTGTGACTGTTTGATTAGTTAAAGTTAATCTCCTATTTGTGTTGTTGTGTTGTAAGTGACCACCCTTCACTAGTCCTACACAAACCTTTCATCATCCTTTGGCTATGATCTATTTCCAGAATTTTCTTTTACAAGTACTTTCAAGAATTTTTTAATACTAAGGTAATCTTTATTGCTTATATATTATGCATTTCTATATTTCTTTCAATCATCATATCATCCAATTATTTTCATGTACTCTTTTAGTTTAATCATTATCATTTTATCATTAACCTTCTAACATTCACTAACCTTATAACAATCACTAAATTCCTAATTCAAGTTAACAACACACTAATGTAAACAAAAAATCTCGTTTGCATATGGACGGCTATGCCGCCGTATTGCTACTTGTAAATCTTTTTATATATTTATGTATACTTAACCCATAGAAACTCACCAACTTTCAAAGTTGACCCTTTATTTTTAACATGTTTTAGGATTGCTACTTGAAGAATTCTTCTTGCTCATATAGGACTTAGACATAGCTTAATTAAATATCTTATGTTGTTATTTAATTTTTTGTTGTATAGTAATCACTTAGTTGTCTAGTATTATTCAATGAAAAATGTCTTTTAATATTATTTCAATTTATTTAATTCCATGAGCTATAAACAACCATTTCACATTCGTCCACCTCCATGATTCCGCCTTCGATCGGTGTATGACATACAAAACAACATCAAAATATGCATATGAATTCTCTTTTATATAGATGTCATCACCATACAATGACAACTAACATTTCAAACTATTCTATATACACATACATATCATTCACAAAAGTATAACATTACATACCAATAATATAATATTTATTTCATTACCTAAAACATGCCAATATAGTTTGATTGTTCTAAAATCAAAAAATCATAATGTCAGATAAATAATATAAACCATCAACAAATGCTCCTTACAATAGGCACATCTTTTGACTCCTTCATCACTTTGTTTTTAAGTTTATTTGCATCTGACAATAAGATACGATAAGTATACTTCAACCACATATTTCTCAATTTCAAGCCTTGTTTCGAACCTTCTTTAAAAAACATGAAACCCTAATTTTTTACTTTACCTCTTTAGGTTGTACATCCCCTTGGGTCTCATCACAAATACTCCACAATCAATTATATTGTTATTTATCACCTAATAAAAATCCATGTTTACTGCTTTGCATGATTTGATAGCTTCACTTTTTCTATGTTCATATACTCCAAATACTTCATAAAACATGCTTCTACAAAATAAGTGCATAATAATTTCACTTATTTTCTTATACGCGTATCAGTTTGTACAACATATAATAAAAAAAATCATTTTTCAATATGTAATGTTAATCTTAGAAATATTAATCTCAAAACTTTCATGATTATGCTTTCTTTGTGTAATCTAGAATATCCGTCACTTAAATGAAGCTCACACTATGATGCATGTTATCTAATACCTGTATTTTCTGGTCCTTCCATATGCTTTTACACATCCACTTTCAGATCTATATATTAGTTACCAAATGTAAGTATATTACAAAAAAATTATATTCTTATATACAGTTTAGTTCATGTGTCAAGTTGTGCCTTTTTGCACATATAAAAAAATTGTAACAAAACACCCCTAAGTATAACAATATTATTTAAGGCCGGCCTGATGATTTACCTATAAGTTAAATTTCATTTTTAAATAATTAATTAAGATACTAACAAGAAGATCACGAAAATTGAAGTGTATGTAAAATAACACAAACTGTGCCTTTATTATATAAGTATACAACAACAAATTTGTATATATATTTTATGTGTCAAGCCGTGCCTTTTTAACATATAAGAAAAACTGTTACACAATAATCTCCTTAAACACACACAACGAAATAACAATATCTTTCAATGCAAGCAGATTTACCTATACGTTAATTTTTATTTCTAACTAATTTATTAAGAGACTAAAAAGAAGATAACAAAAGTTCTAGCATACATAAAATAACTCAAACCAATAGCATCACTTACATACATATACATATGTAAATATTAAAATATCACGTATGTATTAAACCCTAAACCCATAATCTTTAATTTGTTACTTTTAAAACTTCTACTACTTATCTATATTATCAAGCCATAATCTTGCATTATATAAAAAAAAATCAGTGATTCCACCAAATAATGAGATTTTTGGTGTAATTAATGATGTTATATATGTCAGGCAATATACATACAAAAAACACGTAAATAAAGGTGGAAATAGTTTAGACATGGAATTTGATTTATTATCTAACGATCCAAATTCCAAACGATACCCTAGTCCATGGTTGTAGTTGGATATATTCCCTAAACTTTCTAGCAAAATTGGTGCATACTAAAGTCGTCGATAAATGTATGGATATTTCGTTTGACTTACGTTTAGAGTTTCTACAATTGTACTTCCAAAAGAAAATCATATTTCACCCTCACACTATATAGCTAAGAAGAAACTGAGAATAAAATATTTATTCTATTTTCAACCTATCGTGACAACAAATCGACGCAACAACTTGAATTTTAATTAAATGTTGTTTATTTAATAGACTTTAAGACTACGGCTATTTGGTGAAGACATGTCATTGTTAAATTGGACGTAGGATGACGACTTCTATTGCGATGACATCAACAACACAATAGCGTTGACCATAAATAGCGACAACAATTTTATATTTTTGCAACGTCTTTCGAATCGTCACAATAGTTCTAAATTCTTGTGGTATCTGAGTATTCTACATTTAATTACAATTTTAATTGCTACGAAAACCAATGAATGAGTTTTTTCTAAATGTTAACCTCTTTTTTCCTCTTCTCCAGTTTAGCTTTAGGAAAAAAATACTTAAAATAAAGATTACCTAACTAGCTGAACTCATGTAGGTGTTAATCTCGACGGGTTGATGGGATGAATTTAAAGTCAGGTCCTTGGTTACAGATCATGGCGCTGGATTCGACGCGTCACCACGAAGTTTATTTTTAGTCACATTCAGTTTACGATTTCACCAGGCTCTGTGTTTGTTTTTGCTTGTTGAGTCAAGGAAAGTAGAGTGGCCTTAGTTTGTAGTTTTTCTTTTGTTAATGTCCCATGGTCTCCGTATTTATGTAACTCTTGAGCATGAACTACTGACTTAACCATTCAACCAAACCACATTTTCATATTTCCTTTTCTCCACTCTGATAAATATTATATAGCAAAGTCGAGTGGCACAACCTTATTAGCTAACGACCTACCTTGCTTTTTAAGTTTAAGTATAATGGGGCATCAAGCAGTAAAGCTATTTTTATTCTGAATCAATTACAGAACACAAGTCTGAACTTACAACTCCTAATCGGTTTGAAATATAACCTTCGTTTCAAATGGAACCTTTTCCAACTAGCTTAACACAACATAATAAATGCATGTTTGGTGACTCATCATTTTTTTCACGTGTAAACATAAAATAAATTTATACAGGTGTCTCACATGTTAAATCATATGAGACAAGCCATACGTGGGTGTGTATTAAATAATATTTAGTCTTGTTTTCCATGTTAGTTTCTTTACTTCAATCTTACAAATGCAACAAAAAAATAGGAACTGTGTAGGCTGATTTGGAGGCAACTTCAGCACATTTATAGGATCACACACGCGGTTTCACATGCTCATAAGATTTCTGGAATTTATCTACGCCATCTTAGCTTTGTATAAATGCAACCAAAAAGAAGCTTTTAGTTATCATCCCAAAATTTGAAATGACTTTCTCATCATCTGAGAATCGTCGTGCCATTCGATCCATTAGTTTGCCAACGCGATCCCACCCCTGCACTCTTCAAATCGAAGAAGAGCTCACCAATTTCAAAACATGGGAGGCATCTATTTCAGCTATTCCTGATGCACAAACAGTTTGCAGTGGTCTAACAAGTTTGGATAGATTGTACACATGTGTTGACAGTCTTCTAAATTTATCACAAACCCAGCAAGCCCTTTCTCACCATCAACATCAGAAATTGGTGCATGAGTTGCGTGATCGATCAATGATGCTTTTGGACATCTGTGGCTCTGTTAGAGACGTAGTTTCACAAGTGAAGGAACATGTAAGAGAAGTTCAATCAGCTCTAAGGAGGAGAAAGAAGGATTTCATCTTTGAGACTTCATTTCTAAAGAAACTGATGAAGGATGTCAAAAGAGGTGTTGCAGATTTGAAGCATATGGATCACACCTACGGCTTAAAACCCTTGAATATTGAACTACATCCTGCTTCAGTGATTAGAGTACTGAGAGATGTCAGTGAAATCACCATTTCGGTCTTTGGAAGGCTCTTGTTATTTTTTACTGTGTCTATGACAAAGTCGAAGCCTGCGACTAAATGGTCCATGATCTCGAAATTTATCCAGAAAGGAACAACAATGGGATGCGATGATCAAACCCAAATTTATCTTGAGGCTCTAGATTGCAGCATTGAAGACATTGAGAATAGTTTGGAGAGCATGTTTCGGATGCTGATCAAAACAAGGGCTTCCCTCCTGAACATTCAGTATCACTAATTAATGTGATTTTTGCAACACTTAGTATATGGGTGTTGTTATACAAACTCATGTTTTTGACTGTATAAATTGTGCAGTTCTATAGCCATGTAAATTTTATGCATGTAACATATATACAAGATAAGTTAATACAGTTTTTTGATGATTAAAAGTGACTTGACTTCCAAACTGTGTTTATGTATATATTTTGTTTGATATTCAACATTAAAGGAACAGTTATGTTTATATATGTTTTGGATATGAATGAGTTTTGGTCTTTAACACGGAAGCAACAATTATAATGTTTTATTGCTTAACTATTGCTAGAAGTAAAGTAGGATAATTATAAAGGAAATTAAGTTAACTAGAGGCATTCATCCAGCGCTTCACATCGTGGCTAAATCGGTCATTACATAACTCGATAAAAGGTTTGGAAATGGGCCCTTTTTGTGGCTGCAAACATTGGCGAAGCTTCTTTGGGGCCCAGGGGGCCCACCCCTTTTTTTTCTCGTAAGTAGTGTTAATTTTCGGCTCGTTAGTGTAAATTTTTGGTTTGATAGTGAATTTTTTTTAATAAGAATAGAGTCTCCCCCCACCTCCTAAGGTTTGGTTCAAGTTTCACCACTGGCTGTAAATACCGGTTTACCATACCAAAACAATAAACTCAAATCCCATTCTTTTATCGTCATCACCTATCATCCATCAATGTTAAGTGACAAGAAAATACAAAATCAGGTCGGTAAATCAATCCCATAAGCAACATAATGAACCGTAAGTGATTGTGAAATAAAAAAAATTGAGAACAACTAAACAACCTTCAGAACTAAGAACACCAAAAGGAAAACCAAATAAGAATGACTTTGGAACACCCGAAAGGAAAACCAAGTCCAATCCCTGATGAACACATGATGAACATCACAACCTTAAATGCCCAAGGTATGTGTTAAAAAGCAAATGCAATTGTGGTTCTGATTACAATAGAGTAATGATCATCACCAAGTTTCTCACATGATAGTATAACACTTGTTAGTTCACAACCTATCTTATAGCTATTTTCCAACATGATCCCGACATAGGTTTATACTAAACAAAAACCCTAAATAATACAGAATATGATAGAGAAAACATAACAACATAATAGAAACCCAAAAAAGCAAGAAAACAAGTTAATAGGTTCTCAGATATGACAACCCTCATCATCATCGACCTAAAATTACGGTTGAGATCAAACTCTCATCATCATCGACCTAAAATTAGGGTTAAGATAAAAAAAACCTAAAGGAAAACCTCATGTAGAAAGGTAACAAAAACCAACAAATTAAGAGATGATTAGGGTTTATTGTAACCCTAACCCTCAAATGAGTAGTCTCACTAGAAATAGGCAGCGATGCTTCCATCCACCCCCGTAGAAACCGCCAACAAAGGTATCTAGAAAAAAACAGCTGACGTAGTCTAGAATGGTTATAACATGGGCGTTAACTCCATATCGACCAGAAGAGGGAGGTGGAGTAGCAATTGGCTCCGCAACCATCTCCATCATCTTAAATGACGGGTAGATCCAGCAGGTCAAAAATGCCTCAACTTTAAAATAACCAAAGAAAGTGAGTGGACGCACTACCACCATCACCACCGGCAAACTAATGATCCAGAATGTAGATCTAAAACCCTAAAAAAGTATCGAAGAGACACATAGCGATAGGGGCAACAACGGTGGTCGCACCACCACCGTCACCACTATAAACTGTCACACCATCACATGCTCCACCTTGACCACAAAGGGGAGGCAGAGCGGTAACTGGCCCTAAGACCACAGCCTCCTAGGATTTATTACAAAGCAAATGGACACAGAGGTGGTGCACTAGGTTGTCATGCAATGACCAACACAACAACAATGACATAACCGATTGGAGACATCGTCATGGACCTTACCGGAGTTCTATTTCCCCTCTTTGAAACCCCTTTCTTTATATAACAAAATGACAAAACACCACATATAGGGTCAGGGTTAGGGGTGTGCATAGTTGGTTTGGTTCGGTTTTAGCTTAAAACCGAAACCAAAAACCGATATATCGGTTTCTAGGTTTTTAAAACCGTTCGGTTTTGTTTTTTTTTTTTTTGGTTTTTCATTTTCAGTTTTTACTTTGGTTTCGTTTCTGTTTTGGTTTTTTGGTTTTGTTTATAGGCTTCAATTTTTTTTAAACATTGGTTCAAAGTAATGAATATAAGATAAAACATTGGGCTTATATACCTTCAAACATAATCTATATATTCTTATAATTACTTAATATTATAATTAATTACAATTAATAAATATAATAACAAAATATTCAATAAAATTATTTAATCTACCAAACAAAAAAGTTTAAAGATTATTCTTGAAACCTAAGTATCTATCCATTTTAGATAGCATAAGTTAATAAGTAATTTATATGTTAGTCATGTTTATAAGTGTATAAATACACTTCTAAACTTACAAGTTCGGTTTTATGGTATCGATTCGGTTTTTTCGGTTTCTATTACAAAGAAATTGAAACCGAACCGGAAAATCGGTTTTAAAAAAATCATCAAATCAAACCGTCGGTTTCTTATTGGTTTTGGTTTTTTCTTGTTCGGTTGTGTTGGTTATTTCAGTTACGTTTTAGTTATTTTGGTTTATTGCACACCTCTAGTAATGGTAAAAGATGAATGTGCATTGGGAGGTTGTGCAACATGCAATAAAAGTATAAAATAAATGTTTATTCAGCTCATCTTTTAACATATAAGTTAATTATGTAAGAAAGTAGCAGAAAATTAAAATCTCATGTGTATACATACCCATATTTCTGTTAACCTTGTATAACTATAATATAATTAAGACTTAAACTTATCCTATTATTGTGAGTTAATATTCAGTTAAATTAACTAATTTAGGTTTGATGTGGTCACAACGATGTCAAACCAAAAGCAATAAATATGCTAGTATAAAAACAACGTATAATCTCAGAAAGATAAGGATAAAACAAACAAAAAACATACACAAATGTCAGCAACAAGTGGCATGAGAGTAGGTTGTTGGGACATGCGCTACAATTGTGACACCAAATAGTACCAGATATTCAGGGATGTAAATTACCATTGCAAAAGATTTTTGTTATTATATGAAGAAAAGAAAAGGAAAGAACTTTAATGCTTTTATAAGATATTTAATAATGATAACACTAGAAATTATATATTATCAGTAAACTATTTGTAGGGTACAACAATATAAAAAGAAAGAAAACTTAATCAAATCATATTTCTAATCATAATAATGTTAGCATCTCTATGGACACATCAAGCATAGGGAGGGGAGAAATGGCCCGCATAATGTTTTAGTAATATGTAGCGTATAGTAACATTTTTCGATCGACCACATATTTTTTGAATGCCAACCTCTATGTAAAAATTTAACAACCCTAAAGTCAAATAAACTTTTAATCTAATAAATCACCAATAAAGTATATTATGTTGACAACCAATAGTCTAGTATAATCATAAAGGTTTGTGCCATTTGATTAAAAAAGTGTTGGGTTCAAGTCTCACTTGAGATATGATTTAATTTAAATACACTAGAGGGTCATTAAAAAGTATATTTTACATTCGATCTATCAATCTATCCTGTTATATTAATTAAATTTCTTTTTATTTTCCTTTAGTTAATTGTTAATAACTAAATACCTCTTACACTGTCAACTAAAAGGTTAGCCCTACTTTCCCAAACCAAAAGATCATCATCAATAGATCGATGGTTCCGGTCAAAATAAATGTGGTGTTGTCCTATTAAAGTTATCTCTCATCGCTCTTCAAAAATTAGGGTGGAGGGGGCACCCATGTCACGAGTGCCCCACTACACCATGCAACAACCAATGAAAACATGTCACATCAAATCATGTCACACCACATCACACTATATAATTTAAAGGGGGCGCTCATGCCGCTCCGTGACACTTTGTTCATAAATTAAGAACTTAATAATATTTAAAAGTTACAACCTAAGCATAAAAACAATTAAAAAATAAATTAATTAAAAAACAATAACTAAAACTATTCTTCATTGTCCAAAACTATGATATCCCTATTCTCCGCAATGTGTTTCACGATATCGAATCAAGCCTAAAATGTGTATTTTTATCGTGCAACTTCAAAGTTGTGTTTTCGTTCTTAAATTGAATGGTCGCTTGGTCTCAAATGTGCAGGGGAGAAATAGTGTTAATATCATTTTATATAATCATTATATGGAGTATAATGCATATGTACATTTCATTTCTTTTTTTTTCTATGTTTATCGCTCTAGCTGCTTGAGCAAGTATTTGTCATCTTGCTTTAAAGTCACAGAAAGTTCGTTCCACATATTTCCTTATGGACTATAGCATCGTTTTAAATTTCTTTTCTTTGTAATCAAAAGGATAAGAATATAGTTTCACAAAAGTTGAGTAGAAAGATGTATACCATTGGCCACATAGTAACCATTAATATAAACGAAACATATGGGGTGATTTCATTCAGTTCTGATGTGAAGAGTCGAGATTGATGAAGAACATTGATGATGTTGTTACCGAGCATTCAATGTTAGACAATTCCCCATACCTAATAATTACAATAATGCTGAGCTAAGACTCTCAGCTTTGACTATGGAATCTGATTTCCTAGCGACTATGTTCCTATACATATGTGCATTGTATAATAATGTAATTTTATGGCTAGTGGGCCTATAAAAATTCATTATTGTATAAATAATAACACGAAATCCTAACAGACATAGCTACATATTCAGCATTTGTGCCTAATGAATCACCTATTACGAGTTGACGTATTGCAAAAATACGTTTTTGTATTGTCATGAAAATTTATTCCCACATCCTATCAAACCCTTTTTTAAATCATAGAAAGTTATTTCATATATTTTCAATAATTTATAGAAATAAAATCTCAAGGCAATCTAAACATATTTCCAAACATCTCGCCTTTGTTTTTTGGGTCTTCCCCAAAATAATCGTTCATAAGAATGTTATTAACCCCAACACGATCACATTTCAAGATCCTTTACCTTGAACTTTTATCATCATCGATGGGTTCGACAAGAATGAATGACTAAAAGAGATGTTTCAGATTGGTGTATAAAATTTATGGTTATTGTTTTTATTTATAGTGTTTGAGAATGTTTTTTAAATAGTATCCATTGGACGGGGGTAGCTAGTTTGCAATGGTCAAAGGGGAGAAGTGTCACCACACATGTGTGTTGTAAAACACCCAAATCGTGGCATGGAGGGGGCGGTAATGGTGGCTAGCCTCATGGCTTATGCGCCCAACCCACTCTTTTCACCACCGTATGCACAATGGCCACCACACCATGTTTGGATTTGAATGGAATTGTTTATTGCATATAAATCAGCTTTGTTCAATTGTGTATTTGTATTTCAATTCTTTAGAATTTAACTCTAGCACATATGGAATGTATTAACTAATTAAGGATTTTTTAGTTTTATGTATTGCGTAGGATAATGGTAGCTAGAAGCGTAAGGCTACGCTGATACAATGTAAGATAGTAAATTACTGAAATTATTTATAGATAACAAAGGTGTCTTACAATATACAAACATTAAAAGTAAATCCTATTCTAGTAGGCGTTAATGGAATGGGCCTGGACTCTTTTATTCTTCTTCTATACAAATACAAACCCTAATCATCACCATTTGATAAAATTCCCTTGACGGAGTGCTAGTTTTCTTATTTTGTCTTCCATTCACTTTCTTATTTCATGTTCTAAACATAGTGCTAGTTTTGGTCCTACATTCCAACCACTATTCCTAAAAGACAAACCAAAACACCATTCAATCTCTCTTATTTCGATTATCAGACCCTTGCAGGACAACGATCTTATGTCATTGCTTATCCCTTGTTTTGCTTCTCCGTCGTACAGATCAAACTATGGTCATCTATCGTTGCTTTTCAACTAAGCCTCTTGATTGACTAGGATCGTATAGCCACCAGTCAAGCCACAGCAACCACACAAATAAGATTATGGTTCTCTGTTTCTTTTTTTTTTATTAAGTCGATCTTTTGTAGGACTATAGGATCATTTAAACTTATGAAGTGTCATTGAAGATTTAAGGATTATGAAATTTTCGAAGAAGTTTCGACTTACACATCGGGGACTGAAATTGAAGACCGTGTTTTTAGGGGTTTACTTGTATTCTTATATTTAGGGTTTTATCCAGTCTGAATTTTATTCTTTGCCTTCGGCTACAAGGAACTTTTGGAATGTATTATATTAGAGTATCTAGTATTAAGGCCATCGGTCCATTAGATTGTTTAGGATTTACTTATTATGTCTATATATCGTAAGACTTCCTACTAAGTAGTAAAGCAATTTTGTGTTTTATCATCTTACAACACATGGATTTTCAATTCCTTTTTTTATAGTTTTAATATTTGCTCAAATAATAGTTATTGATTTAGTCTGAATATGTAATGGATCATTTTCAAAATATTAAAGCTAGTAGGCAATAAATATATAAGGTAATTTTCTATCTATGAGTTGAAAATGAAATCATATTCTAATTACTTGTATAATTTTATTGAATTTTATTCATATAACCCAACCAGCTACATACTTTCTGATATCAAGATGAGATACTTTTGAGAACCGGAAAAACCCAACCCCTAAAGAAAAATTCCTAGGCCCTAGAAAAATTCCTAGGCCCGCTCCTCGTTCAATATGAGATATCATGAAAGCCATGGGTTCAGTTTCTTTGTGCATCTCGATAGAATTTTGAGCTCAAGGTGCATATTTATGAAATATTTTGATACATGAAACATAGGCCCAACCCATTCAGGTCAAAAAAATTTCATCACCACCATTAATCCTACACCATCAACATGGCTTCATCCAATTAGGCGTTACATTTTTTCGTTTTTGAAATGAAAAAGGAAAGACTGTTTGTTCCCAAAACATTGTCAAGAGCGATGCCTAAATACGCAGCTGGATGTACGGTGAAATTAAGGAAATCAACTCCATACATGGCACATTCATCACTGGGAACCTAGCTATTGCAAGATTTATAGTTAATAATCTAAGAGTCCTAAAACACTTTCAAATCTAAACAATTCATTGTTCACTTCAAACCTATATAACAAGATAAAACTTAGAATTTTTTGAAAAAGAAGTGAGTTGGAAATTGCTTTCAAGCGTTTTGATTTTGTAAATCAACTTAGCACCAACTGGACCTCCCCTCATAGGCGCATTGCCGCGGACACTGCTAAGAGGGCGCTACACTCTTGAAACCCCTATTATTTGGTTTAGGAACTAAAGAGGTTTCTATATACCAATTATCTTACTAAACTCATATTAAGTGTCTGCTCCGCACTCTTCTAATTTATTTGATGTATTTAGTATGGTATACGTTGATTAACAAGTCAATCCAATTATATTAAAATAATCAATAACTATACGGAATGAATCAATAAATAAACTTGTTAAAAAACCAATTTAATTAACCCTTAACCCTCTACACTTTATATACATTTTATGGATCCCTGACTATTTAGTATTTAAAGCATCGAGCAATAATTTTCCTTTGTTTTCCTCTTTGCTGCTATAGAACAAGGCAAAAAAATGACCTGCATTTGAGTAAATACAGAAGCGATGAGTTTAAGAAAACTAAAAGATCTGGTTAATGAATTATGAAGTTGCCTAGTGAAAGAATGAACCACCGTAAATCAACACAAACAAAGTTTATGATATTATCCATCTGCAATTATATATACTATACATGTTTAACATGTATAGTTTCAAGTTGAGGTAATTTTTTGTATTTAGCTTTTGCATTATGTGCTCGAGATTGAATTTAGTATATATTGAACTAATTAGTAATAAGTAAGAGTTTCTAAGAAAACAGTCTTGACAGGTGGGCCACATTAATCTATGGTATCTTTTGAACATGAATACAAGATGTGTGACCTTAGATATTAAAGAATGGACTCTGGTAAACAACTCCAAGAACCATGAAAAATTAAAGGATCTTACTAATAGCACATATTTATAAATTATGTAATTAAATAACTTCAGAGGTTCGTATGCTAATTAGGAAACAATGTCAGCAGAATCTGCAGTTTCGCACATGCTTCTTCTGTATTTGGAAATATATAGTTTTTAAGGAGAGATTTTATTAAAAACTAGCAAGGAGCTAGAAAAAAAAATATAAAAAAGAAAAAAATCATATCAGGAAAAATATTAATATAAATTAAACATTGGATGTTAAAAGCTAAAACTACTTCAAACTTCCAAGAATAGCCATTCAATTTTGCTCGGTTTTTCGTCCACAATCCGGATATGACTTTTATTTCTCCAATAATGTTTGAGACGGATATAGGCCTTCCTATCATGAAAATATTCTTAGTATTAATTTTTTTAACGTTAAATATGCAAATCTGTTTTCGAAAATATGTGTTATCTTAAACAGATCCACCTATTTGTTTTCCAACCAAGACTACACCCTCAACACCCTCTAGAGAAACTCATTGCTGAAAAAATCTCTGGCTTAACTTTGAGCATTTTGCCCAGATTGAGATTTGAACGACCTTTCAATGTTTACATGTTGTGGGTACCACACATTAACTTGTTGGGTTAAGCATCATCGATATTCTTAGTATTAAT
>BJCM01065878.1:0-10000 GCA_018326385.1 Flaveria bidentis | reverse complement strand
ATAATAACATAAAAGAAATTTTTTTATTATTCATAAATATTTTTAGATCTCTTTATATAACTTTTTGAAGTATTTTAGTTTTAAAAATTATTAGCTACATATTAACCTATATTTTAATAAAAATAAGTCTCATTAAAATATTTTTAATAAAATGTTATTTATTTCTAGAAATAAATTATCTTGATTAGTATGACATTAAAAGAGCGTTATTTAAAAAGTGAATGTTACAAAAAAACAAAGCACATAGAAAGAAGTATAAATATAATTAATATTAGGTTTGTGACACGTGTACTATACTAGTTGAATATGAGATAAATGTTAAATAAAGTTGATAATATAATCATACTCACGGGTAGAATAAATGATCTAATGGCAAAAAAGATGTTTATAAATTATAATATAATGTTAAATATATTTATAATCAATAAAATGCATAAACAAACATGAAACATATGTCACAAAATATTAAATTGTTATCCGCCTATAAGATAAACGGATATAATTAAGAAAAATAAAAAGACCACATATTACAATAATTTTTAAATACTTCTAATTAACAAAATTTAGATACAACAAAAGCCTCGTTAAGTAATATATTTAAATAACAAAGTTAATATAATCTTCAATTGTATGCTTTGTTTTTTGAATCATCTTGTAATATAACCTAACAGTTTGTTTACTGTGTGCTTGAAGTTTTTAAAATGAAACTTTAAAATAATGAATATTAATTAAATTTAATCTATATTAAAATGAACCTCATATAAAACACTTTGAAATAAAAAAATATTATAGTGAAACTTCTATAATTAATTTTGACAAAGTATAAGATTGAAAAACAATTATCTTAAATTCAAAAAATTTAATTTATTTTAAAAATCATTCATATTAAATTACATAGTATGTAAACTTTAATAATTAAGTTGTGATTATTAATAAATTAATATTTTGATCATTAGGATATTATTATCATATTAAATGAGAATTTGTTATATTAAAAGTGTTCAATAATTTTGTAAACGTTGACTTAGTTGATTATTCATTTATATTCTTAAAAATAAAAATTTTAAGTTTTGAATTAAGTTTGTAAAGTTTGATATAAATAGTTTTTTATTTATATTGATAGGTTTATTGGGGTGATGACATGTGGATAAATTTTAGATGGACATCGTAGAAAGAAATAATGTGACACCCAAATTACTTATTTATTAACACGTATAGATTTGGCAAGGCTTGTTTTAAGTTAAAGTTTAGAACGAAACTTGGATTTGCTTGGTTTTGAATAAAAATAAGGTATATCTGAAAACTAAGAAAAAGTTTACGTTTCCATGAAAATGCACGTTAATACTTATCACCAAAAGCATATCTAAAAGAATGAAATGTAAATATATATTTGACTTGTCATTTTGAGTAACATATACGTCAAATGTTTTAGGTTTAAATAAAATTTATACCAACACTTAGAAAAAAACAAACATATGAAAAATGATATATTTAGAGTGTATTAAAGCAATATAATTAAAGTAAAATCATTAGCTATAAAAAGGTACCACTTAAAAATTATAAAGTTTAATAAAAACAATGTTAGAAGTAAATCAAATATTAATTTTTATAGCAAATAAAAAATAAAATTTACTAATGACATTTTGGTTATTAAGAAACTTAAAAAAATCAGTAAAATAAATAGGGAAATGCTCAAATATGTTTTTTTTAAACTAAAAAGTGTAGGAATGATTAAGATGTTGACATGTGTTTTTTTGATCAATATTGGGTTGGGGGCAAAATTGGTAATGTTTCCCTTTCTCAAGTTCTATATTTTTTAAACATTTATATCTTTTACATGTGATATTAATTAAAAAAAAACTATACCATGAAAACAAGCATTTTTAATTTTTAAAACGAGTATAGTATTGATATTAAAAAACAAAGTCTTTTTTCATATTTTTTAACTCATTATATAATTTCTTTAGGTGATTGTGTAATTTTATGAATTGATTAGGATTACACAATCATCTGATAAGAAATACACAATGAACTTAAAATATAACATGTTTACATTTCTTATTACACTAGTACAAAAAGAGACAAGTGAGACGTGCCTAATTTTTTTAAAGGGCGGGTGTTTAAATAAGCCGTCTTTTAAAGCCTTTTAAAAATTTAAATAAGAACAAATAGAGCAAAACCGCCCCTTAAGTTATATTCAGGGGCGGGTATTAAAGCACCCTTTAAGCCACCTTTAGGGGCGGTTCTAGACACAATTAGCTCCTTGATGAGTATTACACAATGATATGATCAGAACTACAAAATTGAATGAAAAACATATAAAAATTACATTTTTATCATTGTGTTATTTGAGAATTATCATTTTAAAAAACACAATACATAATACAATAGTTAACATTAAACATAATGAGTAACACAATGACCAATACTATACTCGATAATTAGCTATAAATACAATGAGCTGATTGAAGAGGATACAAAATGACCTGATTAGATTATATAATGAACCATGTAAAAAAATTACAATTTCAGCATTGTGTTATTTGAAATTTATTATTTTAAAAAACATAATGCATAATAGAATAGTTAACATTATTCATAATGAGTAGAGGTGACAAAGTGGGTGGATTGGGCTGGATTGATGGTCGGGTTAGGATGGGTTTGGATCAAAGTGGGTTTGAGTTAAGATGGGTTGTTTAAAAAATACGATTACGATGGATTCGGGTCAAAATGGGTTCGAGTCAGAACAAGATACAGGTTAAAGTGGGTCCTTACAAAAAACTTATTGAGGTTTGGTTGTCAAATTAAGGATACCTCGTTTATAAAAACACATGATCCAGAAATAAGATCGACATCATTTCTATATGCTTAACTCACACAAAGGCATCGAACTAAGGTAGATGAGGCAAAAGATTATAACTTGATATGAAATAATTCAAGAACAACCAGTCAAATGTTAAATACAATCACAAAATTCAAGCTTGAAACCTTCACTTATTGCAATATTGATTAGTTATTTTGATTAAAATATTCACAAAACCAAAATCTTGAAATCCATTTTAATGGAAATCATTGTTCAAAATTACGAACGATTCTCCGATATCAAAACCAGTTATTTTATGTTTGAAATAGATTCTTTGATATCAAACCTGGGATATTTTATGTTTAAAATTGATGGTGAACATCAGTTAAAACAACGTTGTTTGGATCCTTGTTTAAAAACCAACATTTTCTGGTCAACATAGCTTGAGATGAGATGATGCAACGAAGACCCGTTGACCATTTCGACTAATTTTAAGTTTACCCATCTTGAGCTATTAACAATATATGTTAATCCAAAACAATCCATAAACTTTATTTCTTCAGCCCAAATCCACCCAAATCTCACCATACAAGTCAAGATTGCCGGGTATAATAATGAGTAATATAATGACCAACACTAGACTCGACAATTCACAATAGACACAATGAGCTGCTTGATTATAATTACACAATAACTTTATCAGGTTACACAATAAACTAAAAAACATAAAAAAATACATTTTTAGCATTGTGTTATTTGAAAATCATTATTTTTTAAAAACCCAATGCATAACAAAATGATCAACATTAGAGACAATAATCTAATAAATATTATACAATAACCTAATATTACACAATGAGCATATGCATAATACACAATGAGTTGAAATAACGTGAACAATTTTTTTATATGTATCAAAATTATAAGCATTTTAAAGATTAAAAACACTTGTTTTATGGTGTAAATTTTTAATAAAAATAATATTATATGTAAAAGTTTCGAATATTTGAAAAAAGATGTAACTTAAAAATGTGATTAAAACTAAAATACAATTGGTATATCATTTAAAGTTTTAGTTATTTATCAGTATGCTATTGAAGTTTTTTTAGTTTTTAGACCTATAAATCTAATGAATAATAATCATTTTACCTTTCATTTTTACGATAACCCCACCAAATAAATGTACCAAAAGAATTTGAATTTGAACAGAAAAAATATTAAGAGAAAACAAAGTGAATAAAAGAAAGGAAAGGGAAAAGAATAGAAATTGGGTGCGAAGTAAGGCTGTGGGTAAGAGTAGAACCCAAGTCAACTCCTTCGAAGATGCAAGAGTGAACCAACAAACTACAAACCAATTCATGTTATTACACCAACCCAAAATTTATTTCATCAATGAATAAATTAATTTAACCATATTATCTCATTTCTTATCTTTATCCATATAATTACACTAAAAATCACTACTTATTCTCTCTTCTTTCAATTAAATAATATATTTTATTCTTTTTTCATTATTTTTTATCTCTCCTTCACTCACAACCACTTTTAAAAATATTAAAAAATTTATAAGGGTTGAATAGTGAATCCTTAAATTTACAGATAAACAGTAAATTTTTCTCTCTTCTCCACTCAAAACCACTCAAAATTATCCCATATAATTTAATGACTCACACTCACATAATTATAAGGCATGGGTTGTGAATGCTATCATGTGCCGGGAGGATAAGTGGGCCATGGGGATCACTAAAATGAAGTTACTGTAGACCAATGTTGTTGAGACCGGATCGGACCGGCCGGTCCGACCGGTTCGACCGCGAATTGGGGGCTGGTCCGGTCCGGTCTGGTGTGACTCGTTTTGAATTGGTCGAACCGGCCGGTTCGTCCCGAATCGCTGGTCGGACCGGGAAACCGGACCGGTTCAGACCGGTTTTCCTTTTTTTAAAATTTTAATGGGTAAAACGGGGTGTTAAACCATAAATTAGTACGTCGGATATACATATATAGTTAACTTATATATATAACTATAAAAAATATATATAAATTACTTATATTTAATTACATATATAAATATAATTAAAATATAGTTAAATCCGATCCAACCGGTCCAACCACCAAACCAGTAAAGCGTCCGGTTCGACGTCCGGTTCGACGTCCGATCCGGTTCTGAAAACATTGTTGTAGACATCATCTTGTTATTGTTATATAGTATAATTTTATGGGGTTACCATTGAAAATTACAAGGATAACTTGGGTTTCAAATGTGCATATGTTATATTATATAAAAGAAAATACCATAGGTCACTTTGGTTCGTACCAATGAATATAGTTTCGCCCCTGATAATGGACAAGTAATGTAAGATTAGCGTAAGTGGGGGTGTTAGTTAGCTGTTAATTTAAAATTAAAATTACCTTTTTAGAATGAACATGAACGATAATATGTGCACATGCATTATATTGTAGCTTTTCCCAAGTTACTATTAGAGGAAAAATAATTATTAACATGATAAACGTATTTCATGATAATATTAATAACAATGTAACAATAGATTAAAGGGACTTCCACTTTCTTACACACATATAAAACGAGATGATAATATGTAGAAAGAGAAAGAGATCACAAAACTGAAGACATAACTTTCTCTTCCTTTATGGACACCAAGCCTTTTTTATGCCCACACATGTCACATTATTATCTAACCTCAACTTGTGACAGTAGATAAGAAATTCGATGGTCGTGATTTCATAAATCATTATTCATTACTTTTTATTATAACTAAAGGGTAAGTAAAGACTATTAAGATATGAAACGAGGTATATGCAATATAACAAAATATTGTTAATACAATTATAGACTATTAAGATATGATGTAAATAATAGACTATTAAAATATAAAGTAAATAATACACTATTAAAATATAAAGTATATGTAATGCAATGTTAGTGTAATAATAAACTATTAAGATATGAATTAAAATCTATGCAATGTAATAATAGATTGTTAATGCAATAATAGGCTTATAATATATGAATTAAATAATAGATTATTAAGAATCAAATCAATGTAATGTAGCAATATATTATTAATACAATAATAAGCTATTAGGATTCTAAAATAATAGACTATTAAGATATGATTTGAAGTCTATGCAATGTAACGATAGATTGTTAGTGCAATAATAGACTATTAAGATATGAAGTAAATAATAGACTGTTAAGAATGAAGTCAATGCAATGTAACAATAGACTATTAATGCAATACTAGACTATTAAGATATGAAGTAATAATGCACTATTAAGATATAAAGTACATGTAATGTAACAATAGATTGTTAGTGTAATAATAGACTATTAAGATATGAGTTAAAGTCTATGATAGATTGTTACTGTAATAATAGACTATTAAGATATGAAGTAAATAATACACTATTAAGAATGAAGTCAACGAAAAGTAAAATTGATTGTTACTGTAATAATATCATATTAAGATGAAGTAAAAATTGGTTATTAAGATATAAAGTATATGTAATGTAACAATAGATAGTGTGATAATAGACTATTAAGATATGATTTGAAGTCTATGTAATGTAACAATAGATTGTTAATGTAATAGTAAACTATTATGATGTAACAATATATTGTTAATGTAATAATAGACTATTAATATATGAAATGAAGTTTATACAATGTAACAATAGATTATTAAAGAAATAATAGACTATTAAGATAATACGATAACAATATACTATTAAAATATGAAGTCTATGTGAATTAACAATAGATTTTTAATTCAATAACACACTATTACGATATGAATTAATAATGCACTATTAAAATATAAATTATATTTGTAACGCAATAATTACAATAATAAGATATGACGTATATGTAACATTAAATTTTTGTATGGTAGACTGAATGTCGGTCTTTTAGTGCTCTATTTGTAAAAGAGCCACATATCAATACTTGTAACAGTTTATATACGTATTTAGCAATCAAAACAATAAACAAGTGATATGAATTAAGGAATGAGTTTTCCACAATGACTATGTGAGACCGGCAACCTATAATAAAAAATGTTTAAACTTCAACGATGGTACTCACCACAATTTCATGGACGGTGTCTTTTTATTTCGTTTGTCAATCTCCATACACAACAACAATTATTCTTTATGTTATTTTCTAGACTATGATCAATGACATGTTATATGAACAATAAATAATGTGATGTTATGTCAACGTACAATCCAACTTTTATATATTATCTTTTTCATTATACCAGCCTTTTAGTGTTAATAAAATATCATAATAAAATTACACTAATGTTAATGGTTTTCATTTTGATAGAGAGGGTTTTGACCGCTTAAGGGTTACACTAGTTACTTTCCATTAAATGTACTTGTTCATCTTGAAGTTACACATCATATGTTAGTTTCCAAAACTTGGGGAGGTTTAATCCAGACAACTTCTGTGTTCGAATATGCATTAATTATAAATAGTTGATTTATTTTATCATGAAATGGAATACTTTTGATTAATGGAATTGAATGTAACAGACACTATTCAATTTAGAGTTAAGAACTATACAAATCAATGAAAAAATATATGCAAAATGAGTTGGAAAAGTTATCAGGTTCGATCAACGCTAGGCCACACATAGACCATGTTTTCAAGCAACACATGACCATGATACAATAGGTTGAGTGCACTTGGATGTTGGTCAATGACCAGAATATTGAGGAAAGTCAATCAATGTCACTAAAAGGCAAAGACGGCTAATTAATGTTTGAAGAGTTATTGATTTTTAGCTTTTGGATTCGGCCTAGGGCTCTCTAAAGGCTCTAAACACCTATAAACTCACCCCAATGCGAAATCTTATATAGAAGCACCAATATTCAAGATTAGATTGCATTTGAGAGCATCATGTTAAGGATTCAAAAGATTATTGATGACATTCGTTCTTATTATTGTGCTTTGGTTTTTAAAATAGTTGAAGGATCTCTTATCACCATGCTTGCCTCCTATCAATGCTTCATGTCCAGTAGACACCTCCTGATCATGACCATGATTACGACTTATTTAATTGTGTTGTTAAATTTCAACTGATGGTTGTATATGACAGTTGACGCTATATTAATTGTGTCACATGGATTCATGTTTGTTTTTGTGTTTTTATGTTATGTCTATGTAGCAAGTAGAGTATTTCCATCAAGTTAATAAGTGTTAACACAACTTTATTGGTTAATATTATGTTTAAACATATATATGACTAGTTCTAAGCATAGACACGTGAATGTGAATTACTATTTATGTACACTTCAAGATAATCCGACATGACTATGCCCATTTAGTTTAGTTGAAATAAATAATGTTTAGTGTGTAAGTATAGAAATTATGCCCTAGGTTAGCGATGAAATTAAACCATGCTATGTCTATGTAGTCAAATGTTATCATCAATTAATCTATAGTTTCATATCCATGTCCGAAATTGAAGTGATATTTTGTCTCATGTTTGCTATTCAACCAGGTGTTCTTATGTTCTTGTTTGTTATCTCGCTTCTTAGTTTTATTAGTTAATATACTATTAAGATTTGAAGTATATGTAGTATTAATTGAAATCTCATAGGAAACCTCAATCGAACAACATGAATCAAAGTTAGTCGAAGCTTTTTAATCGAAGTGTCCGTTCTCACTAGTCGCTTCATATGTTTTTCTAGTTTTAATTGAATATTAATTGGTTGTTTTTTTAATTGGGTAATTAGAGTGTTAAAAAAGACTAAAATACCCTCATATTTAACGAATATCTTAACGGATTTAGTGAAATTGATGAAAATAACAACATTTGGTAAACTACGGTGACTGAAATGATAAAAAAAAAAGTTTTAATTAGATTGAAATTATAAATTCAATAAACTTAAGAGACATTTTTTTCTATTATTAATAAGGTTTAATTTGGGGTTTTAAAATTAGATATGACAGTTTGAAACTTGAAATATGTAGTTGAGAACTGAACAAGTTGTTTAAGCTTTAATACTCTTATTTTAGTTTCAATTTATAAAAACAAACCTTTAATTATACATGCTTGAGATATTACGAACAGTAATATACTTCAACAAAGTAAAAAATATTAAAATATATTAAAAAACTAGTTTTCATCTCGCACGTTATAGCGAGGTCTCATCATGATTCCAAATATTAAAATGCAAGCAGATTGAAACACGTTGCAACGACTATCACAATCACGTAATACCCTAAAGTGTTTCCCCATGATAAAAGCTTATAACGTCACGTGATATTGTTAACTCAAATTCCATTCGCTTGGTCGTGGTACCATAAGAGTAATGTCTATGACTTACATCGCTAAATAAATACTCGGTTTTGAATATAACTCCGTTTACAAAAGAAAATTATATCGAGAAGTTGACTAAAAAACTAAAGTTAGATACATTCCTTCTTTTTTTAAAAAAGTTAACAAGCGAAAGTTATTACCGTAAAACAAAAATTTTAGAAAATCAAACGAATTATATTATATATAGCATGAGGCTTAAAATAATAATAAAAATAAATACACAAAACAAAATTAGTAGGAATTAGAAAAGGGTTTTTTTTTGTCAAAATTTAAAACAAATTTTATATCAATATTCCAATTCTTCTAAACTTCATAGCAGCAATAAAACTCAATGACTAAAGTTAAATTTTTAGTTGCTGTGATCAAAATTATAAAAAAAACCTACTATAGCAAAGCCCTGTAATATATAATATAATATAGTGTGTGAACCTGCGCTTTTCTGCGCGGGTTGTTAAAATTTATAAAATTAAATTTTGATTACTTGTACACTAGTATTCAATTCACAGATATGGATAAAATTTATATTGACAACTCTGTCTAAAAAAATCATGTCGAAACGTTATTATAAGTTAGCACATGATACGGAAAATTTAAAGTTTATAAACCATCGTATCTTTATGATTATAGGAGAAAATTGATATAAGATTCAAAACTTTGAAGCAGTTTTGAGAGTTTGTATATTTTTAGTTTGATGAGTATATTATTAAACATTATTACTTTTACTAAAATTATTTTTATTTTATAAATAACTATTATAATTGCCTTAAATATTATTATTATTATTATTATTATTATTATTATTATTATTATAACTATGTAAATATTTGGTAAATAGTATTTAGTTAATAAT
>BJCM01065877.1:0-32869 GCA_018326385.1 Flaveria bidentis | reverse complement strand
ACATAAACTCTCGAATTCTTACCTTGAAATCCGGCCTTTTTCTTGTTCTTCTTCAAAGACCCGAACGATCTCCTCTTCCTCTCTCTAAAATTCGTCTGAAATGATTGTGATGGGAGAATGGGCGGCCATGCCCTCTTTTAACACCAACTCTCTGTACCTTTTTGTCCTTTTTACACTTTTAACCCTTCATCTTGGGTTAAATTTGCATTTGTTACCTTTATTATTCCTTTATTGTCTTTTTTTAAATATCCGGATGTTACATAGGTTTAACTTTATTTATCATAATATTTGTTATCACAGACAAATCACGAGACACAAGTGCCTCCTAGCCCACTTGAAGTATATCACAAGTTGCATTTCAATGCTAAAAAACAAGGCTGGCAAAATGATGATGCACGTATTGAATATGTAAGTTACATACTATCTTCGTTAAAAGCACATCTTGAAAAAAAAATATCTTTTGATTTTTGTGATGTTATTGGTTTTAAATATTAATTTTATTACCCTAAAAATTGTAGGAAAATATTATTCGTTACAAAGATGAGGCAATAGCTAAGTTAATTTCTGAAGGAACAAATCTAACTACAACCATGGAACATGAGATAGATAGAGAGGCAATCAAGAGTGTGTGTGCCAAGGAGAAAACAATAAAATCAGCATGGGAGGTAGGTGTTGGGCCAGTTTTACGGAAAAAAGATTATTGGATGACGTTGGAAGCTGGATCGTCTCAACCACAAACAAGTGATACCGAAGCTCTTAGAAATCAAGTTGCTTCACTTGAAGAGGAACTAAAACAAAGCAAAGATAAGTATGATAAAATGTCAATATTCATGAGTTCAAAGTTCCCAGATTTTGATCGTTCAGTTTCCACACCTACGAGTACTAGAGAAACTGGGTCAGTTGAGCAAATTAATGATAGCGACAACGAAGGTTTTAGATGTTAGTGAAGACCTATGGTTTAGAAGTAATTAACTTATTATTCATCTAAATGTTTGATTGTTTGGTTTTAAATTTTTGAACATATGTTTTAGATGTGATTGATTGAATTATCATTTGGTATGATAAGACATTGCATTACTTGTTGTTATTAATCGTAAAAATATATATATGATTGTGGACTAATACAGAGGACACTAATAAGTATTCTTTAGTCTCTAAAATGAACATATTAAAAATGAGAAATAGCATTAGGGACTATTTATTAGTCTCTAATTGTATATATCAAGAAGTGATTTTCATTCTCTAAATAAAGATATAGAATACAAAAATAACATGGTATTAATGTGATCTTCAGTCACAAATATGGTGCTATTGAAATGCATTTGAGATTAAATAGACTCGAAGTTAACTACTAGGTTTTAGTCATAAATAACATCATATTAGAGACTGATTTTCAGTGCTTAATAACATGGTATCTAAGATTGATTTTAAGTATTTAACATCATGGTATTAATGTTTGACCTTCAGTCATAAATAAAGCATACTCGAGACTGAAATGATTTGGTTTTGTGGATAAATTAAGGAGTGAATTTATGTGTTTTGAAGACTTAATTTTGGTCCTTAAAACCATAATATTAAAGACTGATTTCTAGTCACGAAAAAAGTGTATTCGGGACTAAAATGACCTGGTATGAAGGGATTGAATCAAGACTGAATTTGAATATTTTGGAGACTGAAATTTAGTCGCTATTGATTCCATACAATCACGACTGATATTCAGTTACCGATAACACTATTTAGGACAAAGAATAAGTGACTGGCTCGTGACTAGCAAAATCAGTCTCAAATGACTATTAAGGACTGATTTCAAAGTATCAAGGACTAATTTTTTAGTCCTTAATGATCATTTTTCTTGTAGTGGGATGGAGAACTCACATGAAAAACTCACAATAATAGTGATGGTTGTAGAGTACATAAGAAAGCTTGTATGTCAAGAGTCAAAGGTGATTCCTAAATGATAAAAAGAAGCAATAACTTGAGGTCGAAATTCATTACAAGAAGTTAGGACACTTAGGAATGCCAATAAGCGAAAGGTAGATTGAAAAACAGTTATTGTACCAATTTTAGATTCTGGACAGAATGTTTGGTATGTGTATAAACAAGTTTTTAAAATATTAAACGGTTTCATAAATGATAAAAATTTATATTTGACTAGTTCAAAGTCTCCCGGACAACTTTTATTCAAAAACAATTTTATGAAAAGATCTTTAAATAGGTCAAAAAAGCAGCACAAGACAAAAGGTGCTGAAATGCGCACTTATCTTGTGAAGGCTATTGTCGAGTCGTCCGATTGAGTTTGAAGACGTATAAACTGTCGTTGAAAAGACAATTCAATGAACTTAACATTGGATTCTGATTTTACTCAAATTTAGTTTTTTATGATCAAGTTATGGTCGGTTGAATTAAGATTATATTCTGCCAGAATTGTAGTAAAACACTTATGTGCACTTTTAAAATCGTTAAAGCATGAAACGGGTTAGATCAATTTATTATGTCAATATATGGTATATTAGTCTTCATTTGAGTTATATTAAAATATTCCAAGACTTCGGCATAGCCATCACTTAGGGAAATAATCTTGTGGAATAACCGAATGCGGCGGCATAGCCGTCCATATGTAAACGAGATTCTTTATTTACATTAGTGTGTTGTTAGCTTGATTTAAGAATGTTAGTGATTATTATAATGTTAGTGAACATTAGAAGGTTAATGATCAAATGATAATGATTAAAATTAAAATAGATTTAATAGAAGAAAGAATAAAAGAAGAACATAAAGTCGTGAGAATAATTGGATGTTAGGATGATTGAAATGTATAATATAAAAACAATAAAAGATTATCTTAGTATTAAGAACTCTTGAAATTTCTTGTAAAATAAAAATCTTCAAATTGATCATAACCAATAGATGAAAGAAATATATGAGAGTAAGATTTTTAGAGAATGAGCAAATAAAAAGTGAGTCCTAAGGCTTGCTTTTATAGTTGAGGTTAGGAGTAGGTTATGAATGATGTTAATGGTTTGTTATAAGTCTTTTAAAAGGGGGTTATGATTGGAATTTGAAATAAATATAAAGTTAAATAATTTAAATAAATAAAAGAATAATTTCAATTTAAACTTTACATTTATTAAAACTTTAATTTTAATTTAACTTCTTTTTATTAAATCTTTGTAGACTTTATAAATCTAATAAAAACTTGTAATTTGATTATCTATTTTAATTGAATATTTAAAATCTTATAAATTTTAATAACATTTTATAGACCTTATATATTTATAAAAATAATGATCTTGTATTTTAATCCTTTATTTTAGTTTTATAATTAAAACTCATAAATGACAAATAAACTTCATGAATTTATAAAATTATATTCTATAAATCATAAAATTACCATGAATTGATTTAATAAATGGAAGTTGAATAATTAGTATTATTACTGTTTTTGAAGAATTAAAATAAATTAAATTTCTAACTAATGTATTTGATTTTTTCCAAAAATTGACCCAAACAGATTCGGGTTTAGGTTTCTATTTTCCAAAATGGGCAGATGTTACACTATATTTAAAGTCAACACAAAACAGATAATTTGTATATCAGAGTTGGCAGCTTCAATGTTATGTTGTCTCTAAAAGGTGAAACACATCAGCCGTCGACATAGACATTCTTGTTTTGAGTAGCAGTTGATCAGCAGCTGATGGAGTTCTCTGCTAATCGACAACAGTCAATTGGCAGATCTTTGATAGACTACTGATTGGCAGTTGCTCAGCATATGCTGATCGGCGGTCATCCTGCATATACTGATCGGTAGTGGATTCGGCACTTGATTCAATTCGATAGTTGGCAGCCAGTGCTGAACTCTTGAATTTTCAATAGTTTCATCCTTTTACATTGCTCAACATGAATTCCAAACGTTAATTTGATTAAATAAATATTAACATGTGTTTATTTGCTCTAGAATTTATTACCTAACTAGAATCTAACAATGAAGATAAACTTTGTTCGGTGAAACATAAGGTGTACTAGTGATCTCTTTCGTTCAGAAGAAACGATTAGCTAATCAACTCTTGATTGAACAATAGGGAAGATAACAGAGTGAATTAGTTAACATCACTTTGAATGTTTTTATAAATTGGTGTTGTCTTTATAACTTCAACTTTTTACATTTCTTGCATTATAATTTGGTTGACTTTTAAATATATTTTTATCGTTCAAAATCTGGATTTAGTTAACAACAATATAAGAAAACCTACTCACCCCTTTTTTTAGTTTCTATAAAAACCACATAGTGATATATTGTCACAATATCAAGTACACCTTCGCTTAGGTTGTTAAAGAAAATATACCATGAACTCGTGGCCTTCACTAGGTTAAGAGAACACAATTAGATAAGCAACCACAAGAGCCTTCGAGAACAAAGAACAACTAATACAGATGCACAACAAACCATCAACACATATATAAATCCCTATAATCAGTAAAGTATGAGCATAAATCTAAAGGTTTGTAAGCTGGTAACCATAGAACCTTCAACTACACAATCAGGTAGTAATAATGGATAATCCAAAGCCTGCTCATGACCCGCATGTGTTTTAGAGAGAAAACGAATCACGGATCTTCTAAACCAGAGAATCCAAACTAGACGGCTACAAACCCGAACTACGTCACTCTACAGTCCATTATCATTAATCCACCATTAGTTGCAATGACATAGCTACACATATTGTAAGCTTGTAGTCTAACAACAGCTCCATAAATTATAGCCCTCACATGTAATCTAAAACAAAAAACAAAAACAAAAACAAAAATAAAAACGATATAAACTACAATAATATATATATATAAAGTCAAAAAATGTATTCACTGTTTTAATTGCTGTTTAAAACAAAGATGGCACTAGTTGACAAGTTTTCTTGATTTGTATACATTCATCTTTTCTTCCATACGTAGTTCTCCATCAGATTAAATGCTTTTAATTACATTTGAATCACATCAAAAACCCTTGGCTATTCTTTCGAACCATGTTTGTAAACAACAGTGATTCAACATAAATTTTTAAAGACTGGTTGGATTAAGACCAGAATTAAATTTTTAACCGTGCTATCAGGAGTCAGAACAGACTTCACCATGCAATATTATATAACACATATAACATATGTTATAGGATCATTTAAAAACTTACAAACATCTTAAGAATTGTAAGAACTAATAATAAGAGTTTTACTTCATAAATTTTATACTTTTAACATACATTTGGGTATGTTTAAATATATAAAAGACCATTAAAGTAAGATAAAAATCCATCAAGGTAGTGTTTTCATATATATTTAATTTTTTGGTTTGTTTAGCTACACATATGATTTACACATTTGTAGATGAAAACTATGTTTATTATTTTCTTTTGAATTTCAAAAGAGACGATCAAATATTATATTACAATCATATTTTTGTATAACATGAAAAAAGTAACGTACATGTTGATATTAGTTCTTACACTTTTGAAGATATTTATAAATTCTCAAATAATTCTAACCCTATGAACGTAACACGGATACACTATATTAAAACAAACATGCATGGGTTGTTAAATCTTCCCAAATTATATGGTTTTCACATCCAATTTTTTGCTTTCTTTCCTGCATATCATCTTTCACATACAAAATCGTTGCATGCACACACACATCCATTATACGTACACCATACGTTGACGGAACACATGTCGACGTCCGGTGGCGTTGAATCGCCCTCAAGCTCGTTACCGGGATCGGGTGCCGGATCTCCGAGAAGCAACGTCAAGTTTCTATGCAGCCACGGTGGCAGGATCCTCCCCCGCCCCATCGACGGCCACCTCAAGTACGTCGGTGGCGAGACTCGCGTCGTCTCCGTTCCTCGCTACATCTCCTTCACAGGTATCGTTTTACTCCTCGTCTCGAACGGTTGATTGATCATGAATTGAATCTGGTGGTGTTGTTTAGGTTTTTGATGAAAATTTTGTTTGTTTGTTTGTTTGTTTGTTTGAAGTGGTTTTATGAAATGTGCCGGATCTGTTGGGAATTTGAATGAATTTTGAAGAAAATGGTGGAATTAGCTAGGGTTGTGTATCGTTGATTAATCTTCGTTTGCGTTTTTGTTGATGAATTATGTTAAACGTAGAAGATATGCTGAAATTAGGGCTCCGATTTTGTTATTTCTTATTGTTTACATATATTATTTTCATCTGAAGAAATAAAATTGACATTTTCTGTCGATATATATGAATAACATCGGGAATTTAATTATTTGATTTCTTACAGAAAAGTGTTTGATTTCTTCTTAATTTCAACATTTTAGATCTTATGAAGAAGCTAAGCAGCTTAATCGAAGGTGATGTAACCCTGAAATACCAGTTGATCCCTGAGGAACTTGATGCATTGGTCACCGTCAAATCCGACGAAGATCTCCGCCACATGTTCGAGGAATACGACCGGCAGGAGCTCACCGGAGCACCACGCCTCCGGACCTTTCTTTTTCCGGCGAGCCCCATCGTCATCGACCACCACATCGGACCAATGGACCGTCACTCTCTCGAGCAACGGTACATCAACTCCGTCAACGGCATCATCTTCAAACCAACACCAATATACAACAACAACAGCAGCAGCAACAACAACAACAGCTTCAGACCACCTGTAGTTAACACTAGCCAAACAAGTTTCACCATTTCATCTGCTTGTTCTTCCCCTAGAACACCACCGGATAGCACGGTTCCCATGGTGGTTACTGATATCATAAACCCCGAACTCACCGGTTTTCGTAAGCTCGGGGCCATGACTCGAGCCCGCAGCTCACCTAACTTATGTGACCTTGGTGCCAGTAGTTCCCAGACTAGCCATAAGAACCAAAGCCCAACCCAAACCTCAACTTTGAACCTGAGCCTCAGCAATCAGCAATACCAATACCAATACCAATACCAATACCAGCACCGTCAATCGCCACCGCCCCACCACCACCATCCACAATTATTTCCCAAGCCACCACTAGACCCCAGCCCACATAAGACTTCTGGTGCTGACCATTTTATGAGGGTGAGATCCAGTGGGTTAGCTGATCACTACAGACACCCAACAGACCATAATCAGCATACGTCAAGTCCATATGCGCGATCAAGCAGAGGCGTGTATATGGTTTACCAAAGAGGCTCGCCTTATGACGAGTACTATGGGAATAACAGGTATGATCGAGAGAGTCCTCCTGGAAGCCCGCTAGGCCCGGCCCCGCTTCAAAGCAGCTACATTTCCAAGTGGGACTCCCTCGGTGGACGTTGAATCGGGAACAAAATGGTTGTCTTAATTTAATCCCTGATTCTTGGTTTACAAATGTTATTATGTAAACATGGCTTCTTGAACTCTTTGGTTATGGCTGGAAATCTTTTACAAGTGTAAGTAAATTTGAAATACATGTAAATGATTTGTAAATGAACATTTTTTTCTTTTGAAGCTTGATGTTGTTAGTTTGCATGTTTAGGGTATTACAAACCAATTTTGATCCTATGGTCCAGGTTGGTACCTAAATGGTCATTGCCAAACCGGTTCCGGTTCAGGTTTAAAACCTGTTTGTGTGTTTTGTTATGGGTCATTCAGTTTTGAAATAAAAGAAGCACATTTTAATTGGTAAATTGGAAGGTCACCATTCACCAATACATTTGAAACCCAACCTGAATTTGGCAGCATAAAGTTTATTACAATTAACTAGTAATTTGACCCGTGCGTTGCCGCGGATTAAAGTGCGAAAACGATAATACTAACATTACAGTCAAAATACAGGTATACAACCATGAAAATAAAGTATTTCAAACATTACTACAAAAATAAGCAAAACCAACCAAAAATATACAACCGTAAAAAATAGTTGCAATATTAACGACTATATAGCGACTGATACCATATAGTCGCAAAATTAGCGACCGAAACAAAACCAGTCGCAGAAATAGTGATCATAAAGAAATTACCGGACAAGAACATGTTCAACATAAGAATTTAGTACACCACAAGACTTTCTTATATGGTAGATCGAGGTCGGTTGGCATTTAATTATTATCATGCTTGTTGCGTAACATTTTCGTTCTTTGCGACTTTAGACATAACTAATTTTCATTCAATCTTTTAATCCCAACTTTTCACCGATTACCAAAATAGAATTAATTTTGATAAAGTGACATATTCAACTATAAGTAAAAAATATGAAATCATAACGTTATTGGTTTGTTTGCAACTATAAAGGAAATCAAACATACTTGGATGAGAAGATTGGTTGGTATGAGTTATTCGATATCGTTAGACACAACTGTTATGGTCAAATGCCATAGACCTGTAGACCGGAGACATTTTAAGGTCACAAGTGTGCCATTTGCATCTAACCATATCATTGAACACAAGAAAAGTCAATAAATAAGATAAAAAGTCAATAGATGCAGATTTTATAACAAATGCTAGTCAAAGTACCTATCTAATTCTCACTATATACACATTTTAAAACTAATATGCATTCATATTACCAACCATGGCAATCGTAGCATGCATTCCTTTAGCTTGTTAACATATAACTAATCTATTTCACTATATAAAAGAGCAATATAGAAAGCTTTCACCTCATGTTTGCAACACATATCTATAAGTTTTGACAAAAGTATACACTTTTATGATGAACAATCTAAAAGTGCATATTGATTTAACACAATAATAATATGTTCAGGAGCTTAAATCAATTTTTATATGTTGAAATTTAGCAAAATGAGCACATGATTACATTCAACACATTACCATATCAAATGAATAATTGAAATCAAGAAACTTAGTTAATCAATCACTAATAAGCATTGTAATAAAAGTTGGAAAACACTAACATACCCTTGATTCAACCATCAATTGCAACTCTAAGCTTGCACCAAAACTCCTTTGATCATTCGAAATCGACTTCCATTTCATTCTTAATCTCCACCTTAATCCCTCTCTATGTCACCTTGATTCCTCTCTCCACTACTAGACTAATACGTATTGGAAAAAACTTAAGGGCCTAAAGCAATTGGTTTACTCTGCTAGGTAAAGAGCCGAGTGTGATCTTTGATATGAACAAAAATATGAATCATGTTCGGGTTTTTAATTTAACATGTCAACTTCACACGATGGTCACTCCTAGTTTACATCACTAACAATTTTTTCATTATATTTTCTGAACAACAAACACACATACACTCATCTAATCATACTTTTAAATCTACACAAAATGTTTACTGTAGGATTCAAACCCATAACCTCATAAGAAGAAACATTATTATGTACGCATTAGATATTATTAGACTATAAGTCTTGTGATACAATTACTTTAGTTAGATAGAAATGCTATAAACAAATACATATAAAAATAACAAAATTAATAATCAATAATTTATTCGTGTTTTAGGTGAGATTCGATTCGAACACCTCTAACTTCAAGAATGTTGTTTTTAATCAGGTAATCCGAAACTCAAATTACATGCATACATTATAAATCTTATAATAAACCACTTAATAAATGTATCACTTTGAATTCAAATGCTATAAGATACATGTATAGTTGGTAAATTAAAGTAAATTAAAAAGTTGTTTTAAAAACATAATAAATGTATCAAACATGATATTCAAATGCTACAAGATACATGTAATATGTTTTAGTGAATGTTAATTATTCAAATTAACATACTATTGTTAATTTTACATTTATTACTATATATTATTACCTTTAGGCAAAATTGAATTTTAATTATTCATATTATTACTAATTGACCGATAATAATCCATACTATTGATTTGACCAGTAATAATCTAAACTTTTATTTTTATTACCAACAAAAATCCAGTAACATAATTATCATACATTTACACTCGATTTATATTTATTTTAGGTTTGATTTAGCTCGTATGTTTTTTCATTTCGTTCATAATCATTATTGTGAACGAATCGAGTCGAAATCAAGCGTAAATTTATAATAATTATGTTATTGAATTGTTGTTGGTAATAAAAATAAAAGTTGAGATTGTTATCAGCCAAATCAATAGTATGGATTGTTGAAATTAGAAAGAAGACTGGTGCAACCAAAACTAAACACTTAGAGTATTTTGAGTACAACTAATAAAGTTTTGTCGAAGACAAGTTTAGCACTTCCGAAGGTATATGGTGAACTTCCGAAGCAAAGCTTAATGGAACTTCCGAAGATAAGCTTCAACTTCCGAAGATCAAGTCTTTTCTCTTCCGAAAGAAGTAGCCACTTCCGAAGTATAAGTGACTTTAAAAGAACAAGTTCTTCCGAAGCCAGTTAACCTTTGAAAGTATCTACTATGAACCAATGGACATAAATATGGTGTCTATGACACTCCGCTGCAGACCTATGATACTTCATCGCGTTTTCCCAAAAGGTCGTGTAGTTGACCATACTTTATTTCACTGCTCAACTTTATTTGTTAGTACAATTGTCAACTTTAGTTGGTGACAAAAGGTAAGTCATGGACATGTCATGACTATCATATCTTAGATAAGACATTATCTAAGATACCTTAACTATAGCTTTGTAGTATTTGCTTTAATTATAGGATTCCAGCTAGTATCAAAGTATATCCGGCTGTAGGTAGTATTATATATAGTTTCTCATTGTAACTCTTGTAGTAAGCATGTAAGAGTCTTGTAATACTTTGAGTTGAGAAGTAATATATACAAGTATCTTGAAAATCATTCTCTCGTGTTTTTTTGTGTTACTTAGTATTGTGTGTTCCCGATATGAACGGGAACAATGAGCATGGATCTTAGGATTCATATTGATAATAACAAAAAAAACTTGATGATTCGATACTAAAATAATAATAATGATGAACACAAAAAGTGTTTAATGATTGATGTTTATTGATTTGATGATGAAATCATCATCTATGAAGAATGATGATATGATGTTGTTGGTGATGAAGCTAATTTCCACACTTGGTGGAGGATTATTCACACTTTACAATGATGATATATGTTAATATTTATACTAATCTAGCATTTATAATAATTACAAAATAAACCCTAGACTAATATTTTGTTGTTTTTGTTCTTCAAGTCTTCAACTTCAATAATAGTGGAAAACTTTAATTTCTTCAAAGTTAAAATACCCAACAAGTATATTACAATCATCTCTTAGAAGAACTCTGTTTCTTGAGTGTTCATTAGTGAGTTTGAGAAATACTTGTGTTGAATACAAAAACCGATACATAATTATCATTGTTTTGAAAACTAGACCAGACTGAATCAACCGGTCCGACCGATTAGACCAAGAACCGGACTCTAATCTATCCGTTCGTTGCTTAAAATCGTTTCGACGTTGAACCGGTGGTTTGACCGATTGAACGGGGGGTCGAACCGGTTTTTCATATATATTTTTAATTTTTAGTTTTTTTTACATATCTATACTACTATATAATACATCTCTTTGGATAGAAATATAAATTTGGCAAAAATACAAGTTTTAAAGCAATATGTACAAATGAGTGCATCACATTTAAGAGGGGTAGAATAGGGATTTGATTAAAATTTTAAGACACTTTAGGGGTAATATGGTAAATTTATCCATTAAATTTTATAAAACTTGACATTTTTGCTCTTGTCTCTTTCATGTATTTAATAAGCATTACTAATATATTATTTAATAGTATGATATTATTTAATTCACTTCATTAAATTATATTTTATTTATGATACTATAAATTGACATTTAAATTATATTTACTAATTACATTTTTATAACTAAATAATATTTTAATTAAGTATATTATTTTATTTAAATATTTAAGTATATAACTTATATAAATCTTCATATTTATAATAACCATAATACTAATATTTTTAGGGGCATATTATAAGTTTAATAATTTTAAAATTTATCTATATTTTTTACAATAAAATGAGAGGATGATAGAATGATAATTTTACATATGGATTAAGACACTCATATGAAAAATAATGCTTAAATTTCAAAAAGTAATCATTTTATTTCATTTATATCCTTACAATAAAGTATAATATATGATTGTTTATAATACAAATGCTAAAACGTATACACGTGGTCAAACAAAATCTTCATTTACTTTCAATGTTGTTTATATATTGTGATTGAGCACTAATCCCTCTTCCCCTTTCCTTTATTAGTTGTTAACAACTCAATAGGAATCAAGATGATAATCTGTGGTGATAATTTCTTGATTAACTTTCTTCGGTATATGCAAATCATCACCAAAATCTAACTCCGATGATCATAAACCTCTAACCTACATTCATAAAATAAACCTCCCTAAAATCTAAGTAATAAGTGATTTTCGACCATAAATACCACCCATATTTTCACTGTTCTTATTGGGATAATATAATTGTCTTAAAGACTTTTGTAATATACGCAATTATTTTCTTTTATTCAATTTTTTCAATAATTATTTTTTGATTTTTTAATTTACGTCATAACCCACCGAACCGATACCGACTAAACTCGAATTTCCAAAAAATCATGCAACAACCGTACAGCCGCAACGCGCGGGCATTTCCAACTAGTACATATATATATATATTAAAATAATTATAATTTTATTTAGTTCTTATATCCTGTCTGATTAGCGGTCCGTTCTAAAACACCCTCGTAACACTTAAATCAGCATTCCATGCAAATAAAGTTGAACACTGTAATCGTTGGAGGATGACGATTTGTACCTTTGTTGATAATGATTATCCCATCAAGGGGATGTTTAATATTTTCATTGTGTTTCATAATATCTCAATATTCCATGTCTACCTTAAAATTCCTCACACGTTTCGTTAAAAACATCCATGTCAGTTGCTCGTCACGTATGTTATTCTTATTATTCGATCTATCCAATTATAATTTTCAACTTTCATGAGTATGTCCCTCCATTAGAGGATATCATGGCAGGGGTACAGTCCTCCCCCAACTAGGTGTATTTTGAAAATTTTCACGAACTCATTTTAAAAAATCACTTAATGTTCAGTTGGTTCCTACAATAAAAAATTATGTTTTACTAATAAACAATATTAGTAAAAATAAATAATTAGTAACGATATAAATTTACCAATCTTTGAGACCTTGAACCGTCGATCCATATATTAGCCAATGTTACGTATTCATCTGGAGTTGACTTCTCACGTTGGGTTCGTAAGGTCCCTTGGGCTGTAGGTTTCTTTTTATGTGATCTTTTTGTTGTTTCAGTTGTGTTTCATGAATGAAGTAATGCCATGTTTTCAGGCAACCTCATACTTGGATTTAAACATTTGAAACATAATTCTTAAACTTTAAATGACCATAAACATAGCAACAGAAAATTAATTCCTATCATATAAGTCATTAATTGACGATATTATATATTAACTATTTTCAAACTTTAAAATCAACATTATGCTAGTCTTGAATTCAGCTAGGTAACTTAAACATCCTGGCAAACTATCATTCTTTAATCAATTACTTTAATATCCGTTAAGCTAATATGTGTACAAAAATTAGGTTTATTGAGTGAATTATAGTTTAAAATTAAAAAAACACTTTGACATATTAGTTAACCTTAAGTCTGTAACTTAAACATGACTTTATTATTGATGTTATAATGGTACTTAACTTTACGAATCTTTCAATACTTTACATAAGTATTCGTACTTTAGCACTTGAACTCTTATTTACTCTATCTTTATCTTTATCCTTGAGCTTGTATAAGTATAAAGCTTCTTTAGCAAGTGAGCATATGCAAATTACAACCCTTGTTAAGGTTTGTTTGCATTTTACAAACCCCCTATCATCTTGAGTGTCCATAACACAACTCTTATCAGGGTGCATGAGCACTAGCAAGACCTTATTGATTTGAGTGTGAATGATACAACTCTTTTATTATGTGAGATTTTACAAGGTAAGTCTTTTTAATAGGTGAGAATGCAAAAGATACATACCCCTATTTGGCTTGCAAGACTTTTAACTTTAGCTTTCCCTAGTAACTTTAGGACTTTAGGCCTCTTTATCTTCATTAATTACTGTTATCTTTCTTTAGCAATTTATCATAACAATAACTATACTTTAGCACTTTATCAAACTTTAACACATTATCATACCTAAGCACGTCTTCATACTTTAGTACATTTTCATCCTATCATAGGCTACACATATGTAAGTCACATCATTCACTATAATACTGTATCACATTCGCAACTATCCTAAAAATATTCTAAGTATAATGCAATACAGACGAATCATATTAATGCAGGTTGATAAGGTCAATGCAATTGAACAACATATGCGAGTTGACTAAGTATAAGCAATGCGGATGGTGATGTGGGCAACAGTAGTATGGTTGATGTGGATTAACTGATCAATACAAATAACAATAATAATGGCGGTGTGGGTAAAAACAATTGATGGGGGTAAGACCAACAACTTAGGCAATGTCACTAAACTACTACTCATCTACATCAGAGCCTACTTAGTGAAATCTAAGTAGTCAATACAGATGACCAAGGTCAATGCGGATGCTATACTTTACTCGTCTACATTAGAGCATACTTAATATTATATCCAGGTACCCAATGCATACACTATTACTCATCCGCATCAAAATATATAGAATAACCAAAGTGGCTGATGTGGATGATCAATTCCAGTGCGAGTACAAAGGGTTCTCATATCAACCTATACTCGAACAACTTCTTTTATTCATGTATAAGATAAAAACTCCATTCTAGAGTTCATACATACTCGACTGTTCATCATATCAATTTTATAAAACATATAAAAATATTAACTATACCATCATAAATCCTTAAAAGTATAAACAAACGATTATAGTATGCATACCAACCCCAAAATACGTAAACTAGTAGAAGTAGGGATATAGAACTCATATTTGTCGCATAGAACTCGATGAAACCTTTAACCAAGAAGAAATAATTGAGACCTACACATTAGGATGTAAATGTGTTAACTTTATATATCAAATTGGTGAATAATCACCCAACAACATAGATCTGGCTTAGATCTATCAAAGCATACATAAAAATCATTACTTTTGCTTAGATCTTGACTTTATCTCTCTAAAATCACGCCTTTTTCTCTCTAGCATTCCTTGGAAACCTTAGGTAGTTAAAAGAGAATACTTGGCAACATCTTTTAATTTATAGGAGATTTTGGGGCATCAAACTTTCATTTAATGCACCTTAGTCCATATTCTCTTTAAAATTTGTTACCATCCCACTTTTTTAGTTTAACTAGGTTTTTACTCAAAATTTAGAATGTTATAAACAAACTTCAAATCAGGTTGTGTTTGGGTTCAAACTCGGGTGATGGTAGATTGGTTGTATGTGGTCTGAGGTTGAATACATTCACAAAAGCTTATCATATCATATACAAAGCATCCATATAATGACCTCAACATCATATGTATATACATAACATCCATATAATTACCATATCAACATATACATATATATAAGGATCATCATATCATATACACATGGTAATTGTAGTGTTTCTAAAGAACCTTATCCTTGATCTCATCTTCAAACCCTACATTGATCATTAAACATTTCTTCCATTTAGAAAACTGTGTTTCCATAAACTTTGCACACCATCCCAAAATAAGTGAAATTAAACTAGATTTCACATTAAAACACATCTATTAATTATTGCAGGCCAGATTATCTTGACCCTTATAGAATGCTAGAGTCGATTTACAACCTCATACGTTCACATGTGAACTAGGTCAACACATAGAAAACTATCGACTCATATTTTCATCCAAAACTATAAAATTAACATTCCAATATATTCGTTCGAAACTTAATTGTTTTGACCCGATACTTTGGTCCCAACCTTTATCTAAAACGTAATAATTTTAGCCCGATCCTTTCGTCCGAAACTTTGTCTGAAATTTAATAGTTTTAGACAGAAGTTCATTACTTTCGCCCATTCCAGTGAAACTCTCACACTGTATAGCATTTTCGACATAATAACCCTAACTTAGATATTTTTTGAGCAAAACACATCAAAATCGCTACTTTTTACGTTCAATTCATTAGATTCGATGCGTTATAACATTTAAAGTATGTATCTAAACTAGAACGCAAGCTAATATTTTTTAAGAAAACCAAAACCATAAATTTGATGGAAAAAATGATAGCATTTGTTTATATTCTTGCCATTTTCAGTTCTTAATATTCCTTAGTGCATAACTAACACTTTCTTTAAAAAAACACTTTTATAAGAATGACAAATGTTAAGGTGTTACACATAATGTCAATAGTTTCTAGTTGGGGAGTTAGAATTTTCAATCATAACCTAACCTATATACTTATTCGTGCTCTGTTAAACCTGCTTAAAATCATGTCGATTTGGGTGATGTTTATAAATGAGTAATACAAAGTGAGTTTGTAACAATTTAACCAATCAAGTATTATGACTCAAATGAAACTTTTTTGTAATAAATGTACTCTATTTGTTGCTTTATTTATTTATCTCTCATTCCCAGTTAACAAACTTTGGTTTACATATTTAACTAGAAATTAAAAGAAGAAAATGAAAAAAATTTAACTCATAGCTAATAAAATAAAATTATTGGAAATAAGAGTTAGGAAAAAAAACTTCAAAAGAGAAAATCAAATTATATTTCATTAGTTAATAGTTAATAAAAAGAAAGCAAATCTAAAAACTCTTAAATGAGTTAACAAGTCACTCCAAGTGTTAAATTAGATCAGAACTTAATTAACTTGCTTAATAAAACAAGTCATCTCAACCAATCAAAAACCTAAACTTTCCATACCTTTTTTAATCACTTAAAAACATGTGACTAAACATAATAACAGTATAAAATAATAATAAATAACAAACATATGCTATCATTCACAAAAAAAAAAAAAAAAAAAAAAAACCTAGATATGAAAAAGATGAGGAGAGCAGCCAAGTTATCGTGACCACACAATCCCCACACAAAGAACATTCTAGATCTGTCCACGTGTCCCCACCTACCCCTCTCCTCCATATCTCCGTCCCCCTTTTATCCCCAAAACCCCCTTCATCTTTATCTTCAACCTCAATCCTCAATCCTCAATCCCCAATTCCTTATTAGGGTTTTACACTTCACACCACCATCTTTACTCCATTAATGGCTTCTTCAACAGCTCAGATTCACGCCCTCGGAGGCACCCCTTTCGCCTCCACCAAACCCTCCCCCAAAACCCTCTTTTTCGGCAAAGGCTTGACGAAATCCGTCTCCTTTTCGCACCAGAAGTCGTTCGTGAAGCTGAGGAACGGGAGGCGGAACGGCGTCGTTAGAGTTGTGGCGGAGAAGGTGGTGGGGATTGATTTGGGGACGACGAACTCCGCCGTGGGAGCGATGGAGGGCGGGAAGCCGGTGATTGTGACGAACGCAGAGGGGCAAAGGACCACGCCCTCCGTCGTGGCCTACACCAAGAACGGAGATCGGTTGGTGGGGCAGATTGCCAAGAGGCAGGCGGTGGTGAACCCCGAGAACACGTTTTTCTCCGTCAAGAGGTTTATCGGGAGGAAGATGTCGGAGGTCGATGAGGAGTCGAAGCAGGTGTCGTATACGGTGATTCGTGATGAAAATGGGAATGTGAAGCTTGATTGTCCTGCTATTGGGAAACAATTTGCTGCAGAAGAGATTTCAGCACAGGTGATGTTATTGTTTGTGGGTGAGATTTGGGGTTGTTTTTAGGTTTTGGTGTGTGGGATTTGTTGTTTGGGGTGTTTTCTTTGACGTTACTCTTGTTGTTGTTGTTGTTGTTGTTGCGTGGGTGAATAGGTTTTGAGGAAGCTTGTGGATGATGCTTCGAAGTTTTTGAACGATAAGGTTACCAAGGCTGTTGTGACTGTTCCTGCTTACTTTAATGATTCTCAAAGAACAGCCACGAAGGATGCGGGTCGAATTGCGGGTTTGGAGGTTCTGCGGATTATTAATGAGCCTACGGCTGCTTCGCTGGCTTATGGGTTTGAGAGGAAGAATAATGAGACTATATTGGTTTTTGATCTTGGTGGTGGTACCTTTGATGTTTCTGGTGAGTTACTTGTGGATAATTGAGTATCATTGCAGTCAAGTTTGTGAATTGGAGTTTCATATGTATGTATGCATGTATGTATGTATGTTTTATCTTGATGTTTGTATCTCATTTGCAGTTCTTGAGGTCGGTGATGGTGTCTTTGAGGTGCTTTCTACTTCTGGAGATACACATCTTGGTGGTGATGATTTTGACAAGGTATTGTTTATAAGGCATAGATATTATTATCTATTTATAATGTATTTAGAATGCAACTGATGATCAATGTATTTATGTTTCATGTATTTTATCAATGCAGAGAATTGTCGACTGGCTTGCAGCAAGCTTCAAGAAAGATGAGGGCATTGATCTATTGAAAGACAAGCAGGCTCTGCAGCGTTTGACTGAGACCGCTGAAAAGGCGAAGATGGAGCTTTCAACTTTGACACAGGCGAATATTAGGTACACAAATCAGTTGGAGAATTCATGATTGTGATGATACCTTTACGTTAAAATGATATTTGCTGATTTTTATTTTGTTTTCTTGCTTAGTCTGCCATTCATTACCGCCACTGCTGATGGCCCCAAACACATTGATACCACCCTTACAAGGGCAAAGTTTGAAGAACTATGCTCGGATCTTTTGGATAGGTACTTATCTTTTGATAATTGAATCTGTTGTTAATGGGTTGACTGTTAATTAAAGAGAAAAGATGGTGAAATCATTGTTGTGTTTCAATTCTTCTTTCAGGCTTAAAAGACCTGTTGAAAATTCTTTGAGGGATGCAAAGTTATCTTTTAAAGATATAGATGAGGTGATTCTTGTTGGCGGTTCTACACGTATTCCAGCTGTACAGGAAGTTGTTAAGAGCCTAACCGGAAAAGAGCCAAATGTTACAGTCAATCCCGATGAAGTTGTTGCCTTGGGAGCTGCAGTTCAGGTAAAAGAATCATTTGGAATACATTTTTATGTTATTATAAATGTATTTTGGCGTAGAATTTAATTATTTGTTTGTTTAGGCTGGTGTGTTAGCTGGAGATGTGAGTGACATTGTTCTTCTAGATGTGACACCATTGTCAATTGGTCTAGAAACTCTTGGTGGTGTGATGACAAAGATCATTCCAAGAAACACAACTTTGCCAACATCAAAATCCGAGGTTTTCTCTACAGCTGCTGATGGGCAAACAAGTGTTGAAATTAATGTTCTTCAGGGCGAGCGAGAGTTTGTTAGAGACAACAAATCTCTTGGTAGCTTCCGTCTTGATGGAATCCCACCTGCCCCACGTGGGGTCCCACAAATTGAGGTCAAATTCGACATAGATGCAAATGGTATCTTGTCTGTCACTGCCATTGACAAGGGCACCGGAAAGAAGCAAGATATCACCATCACTGGTGCTAGCACATTACCTAGCGATGAGGTAACTTTCTTGACAATAATCTTTAATAAATTTTCTGAAAATTATATGCTTCGTACTCGTATGGGAATGTTTAGATGCGTGTTATGATATTAACAGGTGGAGAGAATGGTTAATGAAGCCGAAAAGTTTGCAAAAGAAGACAAGGAAAAGAGAGACGCCATCGACACAAAGAACCAAGCGGATTCAGTTGTGTACCAAACAGAGAAACAGCTAAAGGAATTAGGAGACAAGGTTCCTGCAGCTGTGAAAGAAAAGGTTGAAGCCAAACTTGGTGAGCTCAAGGAGGCGATCTCTGGTGGGTCAACACAAACTATCAAAGATGCCATGGCTGCACTTAACCAAGAGGTGATGCAGCTGGGTCAGTCACTCTACAACCAGCCCGGTGCACCAGGGGCCGGCCCAACACCACCTGGCGCTGAGCCTTCAGATTCATCGTCATCAGACAAGGGACCAGAAGGAGATGTGATTGATGCTGATTTTACCGATAGCAAGTGAGGTACTGGATTGAAATAGGTGATTTTATTATTTTTTTGAAAATGATGTATGGTAAGGGTAGGGTGTTGGTTTGAAGGGATGATGGTTAGAGGACGTAGAGTTTGAGAGACCAGACCCTCGGAAGAAAGTGGATGGTGAGAATGAGCATACGATGCCATGACATTGATGATTTTGTTTACATATAATTTGTTTAAAAACGACTATTTGTTGGGTTATTGCCTTTTTATGTTGTTGAATCTTCCAAATCAAAGCAGCGTTAGACTGTTTAAGAGATTTGATATGGATCAATTTCATAAAAGTTTCTTTTTTGGCTGCTATATACACAAATGATTTAGGATTGATGCCTAGGATGCGCATTCCTGATACACGAGGGTAAGATGAAGATCGTCTCATGATAGATCTGTGGTTGAGTAGATGTTTTCCTCAGATCCTAGCGTTTACTGTAATCACATCGAAAACTTGTTAGATGGTCAGGGGGCCGTAGCTTTAAAGGCTCTTTAACGCTCAAGTCAGGCTCATAGTGTAATTAAAGTGTCAAACTGTATGAAGCAGTATAGAGTGTGTCAAAGAGGGATGAGAACGGAAAAATATCTTCCAATTTATAGGAATGAGAAAGACTTAAACCTTAGGTCATGTTACAACTCCTGCTTAAGAAGATCTAGTGTTTAATTTGTGTCTGTCAAATATTTGTTCTGCTAGTTATGGCTTTATCATCCATACATGAAAATGTTTGCTGTTATGGATTATTTGTTCATTGAGTTATGCTTTTGAGGGTTTTACGGTGTTATGGTTGCTTGTTTTGCTTGTAATATTTATCCCGTCTAGCATTGATGAAAAGAACGCATGCAACAATTCAACTCCGATTTCAGACTGAGATTTCTCATCGTGTTCAAAGCAATATTGAAAAAAATTATATATATGACATTTCACTACAAGGGATTTTGTTGAAGATGGGGGTGTATGGATATTTCGGTTGAAGATAATTATACAAAGTATTGATCAAGCACTTATTTGTAATGACAATATAAACTTTTTTCCCAACATGTTTAGGGGTGAAAACATCTCCTTAGGAACCTACGATAAAAAGCATGGCTGCAAGAGTGAGTTGCGAGTAAGTCAATTAGTGTTGCTGTAGAAAGGAGCGCAGCTTAGAAATCTACGATATCAGGTCGGTCAATTAGTGAGTTGCGAGTAAGTGGTCTAGCGGGGAGTACTCGCACATTATAAATTACATATAAGATATGTTCAAATACTAAACTATTTTTAGATGATATGTATTTTTTTTTAATATGTATACACAAACCTAACCGAGTTGACCCAAGTATGTCCGATTTGCTCTCAGTTTGAGTGATTCCAAAAAAAGCTAACCAAATTGAAGAAAAACACATCAGCACACTAACAAGTACCAAATACCTAGCTCTCTAGACCAAGTTTTACAATACTGATAAAAAGACGTCACAATACGATTTTAAAAACATGTGAGAAAAAGAAAGTGTTGATACACAATCCACTATTGACTTCTTTGGTTTTATAGAAATATGCAATAGTACAATATTCTTTTTCAAGATGTTTGACGGGCCAAAATAACAAGTGATTTTCATATGAAAATACTAAACCATGTATGGCAAACTTTTAAAATCATTTTAACATGTATTTTTCACACTACATACTATATTCAAATCACATATTTCGTATATGAAAGTTGAGTGTTTTAACTAACTCGCAGCGCCTAGATCCAAATCAAAAACCTTAAACATCCTAAATAAAAAACTAAAACCAACCATTCATAACCTATGCTACAATGACCTTAACAAACATATAAAAAAAAACCATCCTGTAAATACTCATAATATCAAAGTAACTAGAACCCAAATTAAGAACCATAACGTTGTGGCTCTAGAGACCCGACTACCATTTGGAAGTGTCGGGTACTCATCGGGTGATGGCATAACACATTCGTCACCATTGAAAATCACCTTCCTAGGAAACACCCATCCTTGATTAAACGTAAAAGCCCCAACGTCTTTGTGAAGCAACATCTCGGATTGCACATTTCCTCCCTCACCCGATTGTAGTAGCATGTCATTGTAATGCTCGATCCCATAAAACACGCCCGAATCATCTGAAATACAAAATCATAGTGTCGTTTGAAAAGTTATCAAACAAAAACTAAAACTTGCTAAGACGAATCTAAAAAAAACTTACTTATAGTTCCGTATTGATTGAGAGGTTTGTAGTTAAAGCTGAAAACTTGCGTCAAACTTTGCAAATTCGGATGTAACACGACCAGATTCCATTGGCTATAGTTCTTGACAACATTAAGGTTGTTTATTGTGATCTTAACGCGCCAATATTCTTTGTAACTTATCTTTACATGCCAATGCACCCGTATCGGGCACATATGTGGTGAACATTGCACAATTGTGGGCGCTTGTTCGTTGTTAGGTAGTTGCAACAACGTCGAATGTGGTTGCGCGTGCCTAATATTTTTAAAAAGATTATATTATTACTCTTTGTAACGCTTACTAACATAACAAATAACCTATGTCGTAGAAAATATTTTTATGTACCTCACACAATTTGGACCCAGTTCTCCTTGACACCCACAACTACATACGGGGCAAGGCACAATCGTCTTGCTATAGAACGAAGATAGTGAAACACAACATTTTGGGGCCGTTGATGCAAGAAAAGGCGAATAAGTACATGTTATATTCCACGTTCCTATAAAAAAAATAACGAGCATATGTATCAACAAACATACATTCTTATTATGGAAAATAAATAAATAAACACGAGCCTATAGATTCATGTCGAGAGAATCTAACTTACCAAGTGCTTGTGTTTGTCTACGGCCCTTATCAACCAGATATTTTGTCGGGGAAACCCTAGTAACATTCCCACAAGTGTACCCTGGGAGGCCGATCTTGAAGTCGTAAGGCATCTCTCCCACATTGTCAACGTTCATTTGGAACGAGGCCATCGACATAGCGGGGTCTTGAGTAAATGATGATAATACCCCTGACTTGCAACAGTTTTGGACTTGCATATTGTATGGAGTCCCGGGCAAAAGGTCAACGATCACGGGCTCCCTCTCGCAACTATGAGGGAGCTGCGGTCTCCCGATGTACTCGGAACAGTTTCCTTGCTCGGTAGCCTCGGCTCCACGCATGTCCCAAATTACTTCTTTGCCCCTCCATCTCCAACTTAGCTTCCATCCAGGGGACTCTACATGCCGATACAATTGATGATTGTAGATTGAAACTAATATCTATATTTTTAGCATAAAAATAAGAAAAAATATGAGTCAATACAATTTTTGTTTACTATTTTTTTCAGGTGACATAATCAGAACCTCTAATTAACTGGATGGTAACATAAAAAGTTTTTGTTTACATTTGGAAAGAAAACACATAATGATCAAGAAAAAAAAAGTACTTATTAAAAAGTACTGAAAGTAAAAACTTCATATTATTATCGGAAGAGTTAGTTACGTTTCTTAAAAAAAGGAACCTTTGGATAACAGTAGAAAAGGTCAAACTTATATTTTCCTTAAGAAAGCTATGTCTTCACATTACATTAATTATTTGCCACATTTTGTCAGCCAAACTTCTTAACCCTCTTATACACTATAAGTAATCATGTGATTAACATGACTTCAAACAATAAAACACATCCATACATTGTCTTAAACAAAGACCATTTCGGTTTATCTGATTCTGATTATTTCAATCACTCATAAAACACATGTCCAAACACAACTCTTTTATGTGTGATCTCACACTCAACCCTATAACAAGATTTTTAATGTCAAAATTACTAAAATACCCTCATAACACTAAAATTGACATTCCATGCAAAACTACTAGAACTAAACCCCATTGTTCATATAAGATTTGATCAGATAATAAATAATAAAAAACTTACATCTTGTGTTCCATCGTTCTGCTGCCTGAGATCCCATTTGATCGTAATATTGCCATTCGGATCCAACGGATCATACCCATCTGCATTAATGTCCCATCAAAATCAAATAAACCTCAAATTAATAATATAAATCTCCGCAAAACCCCAAGAAATTTTCATCGATCGATCGCACACAGATTCAACAGACGAAGGTGTTCAATGCTTACATGTTGGAGTGAGGAGATCGAAGATGCAGGAAATGGAGATTAGAATCAAAGAGAAACCCATTAATGAGCTGAGTGTGGATAATCGGAGAAGAGAATGGTGAAATTGAATGGAATGGAGTTTTAATTTGTTGAGGGAGGGTTTTGATGAATGAATTAGAATTATGAAAGTTCCATTAATATTGGGGGAGCAGCATTGAATGTGTAATTGGGAAATGAAAGAAATTCGAACTTCACGCGTCTGATTGGGTGCCCTTTTGGGCGTTTTCTTCGTTGCTACATTAATAAATCTTCTTCGGAGACTCATGCATGCATTAATTCTTAAAATCCTCCAAAATGGGAGCCACTATTTACCTAATAAATTTTCATTTTCATTTTTATTTAAATTTCAATATATACTAAACAAGCCGAGACGACTCTACTCGTGTATCTTCACACATTTAAAATGGGAGGCGTAGTCTTGTCTTGTTTATATACAAGTCGAGCCGAGTTGGCCGACGAACCAACTTCTTTACATATTTGAGATTTTCGTTTGTTATTTTTTATGCAATTCATGTATATAAAACCAAAACATAATAATTTTTATATTTGTTTATCTTAACTTTTTGTTAACTCTGATAATGCTCTATATGTTTATAATTTATACTAAACTTTTTTTATTAGAAATTCAAAATGATCTTATTTCTATGGTATATGATGATAATACAATTAAGCGCTAGGCGGTCAATGGAGGTCAAAATTGGACCTAGGCGGTTTTAATCGGCCAAAAACCTATAATTCCGGCGAAAATCCGGTAGGGTTCCGGCGATATTCGCCAGAAGGTCAAAAATTTCCGCTAAAATCTAGAAATTCTAGCCAAATATGTTAATTTATATATAAAACTAAACTTTTTTTATTAATTTTACATATAAAAATGTGTGTATTTATATATAAAACTAAAAATTATATATATAAATCCCAATCCGATTAATCTCGATTACTTCCGATTAATCGCTACCTACCTCGTCACCCGACTAGCGCCTAACAATTTTTACAGCATTACTCTTGCCACGACAGAAAAAAACTGGAAAGGTGTGGCATTGAGTGCTAATGTAGCGTGTGTGGTGACACGGTAAAACCACCACCCAGGTGTTGTGGTGAAGTGAGATGCTTCTAAATTATATGATATACACAACATTTCTTGAAGGTGAGTTCTAAATTATCCTAAACTTAACAATAAAGGCTTTACTTATCGCAATTCGCTATCTTGGATGATACACCGAAAATCTTTACATATAGCACACACACATTACCAAGACTATATAACTACATGAGCTTTTAAACCTAAAAACAAACAGTAATCTTTTGGAAACATTTTAAAAATCACCCAAAACTACATAAATTAAAAAAGTTTATACATATTACGCAACATTGAAAATAAAAAAAAATACCAAAAGTTGAGGGTATTGATAAGGAAAACACGAAAAAACAAATACGGATACTGGTAGCATTGGTGTTTCGTTGGTACTGGTTGGGTATGTTACCCGTAATTTATGAATATTACCCATCCCTAGTCACTGAGTGGCAGCCATTTTTCTCGGTATCAAGGAGGCGAGCCGGTGTTTCTGCCGGTCCTGCATGCCGCTGGCTCCCCTCACGCCTCCATACCATTTACCTAAACACACCCTACACTTTGAACCCCATTAATAACTATTATAAATTTTATAAATAAAGAAAAGAGTCCTGATTATGTAATACATTAATATTATTTCATTTCATACGTAAATAAATCAACCAAAAAATAAATTAAAATGAAAACCATCATCCTGCAATTTGACACCATGCCTCAAGAAACTCCCATATAGAACTCAGGTCTCATACTGAAAACCATAATAACACATAAGGGTATAACAGTTGAAAAAATAAGCAAACTCATTGATTGTTCAAAGCCATGAATAAGTTCTGCTTCCGAGCATGCTCCGGAATCAGCCTTTGAACAGTCTCAGGAGGGATGCCTGCAAGCTCTGCAACACAAAGAATCAAAATTGAACATGTTAACGTGAGGTCGAAATTTGACCCGTACACATAATCGTTCGATTGTGTTACTCAAGCAAACCAAATCAAAATATTGGCTTAATGGGTAACGGCTCAAACAGGTTGAACATGTACTTAATGCAAACAACAGGATGAAAAAGTCTATTTTTGAGCAAACAACCTGATGTATATATAACAGTGGTGTTCATAAACCGCTGAACCAACTAACTATCCTACCTGAAGCAAATTAGCAAGTTTGTCCGGTTTGGAATAATTTGTTCGGTTCGCAGTTTGAGATTTGAAAAAGCAAAATTTAACCGTTCAATTCAAAGAATTCGAACTCAGATCTGGCTGTTTGTTTTTATTTTTTTGTTTTTCTTTCTATTTTTGAAATATGCAGTCATGCATATGTATTATGTTATGAATCATTGCTATCATTTTTTATAATTCAATACAAACTAATGATTTTGAAATTAGGAAAACAGGATCAAACTGTCCAAACCGCAAAACTGAACAGTTTTGTCTGCTGTTTTTCACAGTTCGGACTAGAAATTTCATCAGATGAACCATACTGTGAACACACATGTTCCACAGATTTAGATTGTAGTAGTAATATAGTTTTTAATCATAGCTCACACAATAACTATTTATTAAAAACAGACAAAAAAGTGTGTTAGTGATTCAAGCCAGCCTTGACCATGCTAAAGATGACCATTTTCAACACAAATCTGTTTCTACCAGTTCCGAAATTACCAGTCCTGCCCGTCTTGTCACCTTTACTTTCAAGTACGGCATGCAAGTATTCATGTTCTTTTATATTACAAAAAGTAGCAAACCTATATTTGGTTGCACAGTTATCCAACTTGATTCTTTTGCTAATTTGAAAATTGGCATGTACTAGTCTTTAGCTCCAAAATCTTTTGATTTTAATACTTTTAACAAACTTCATTTGCTTATTAAAATTAGCACCAATCTAGATATTAATGTCAGTAGTCACTTTATTTTGCAAATCCTATTACAGTGAAATGTACACCTTTTGCAGCATCAACTTACCTTGAGGTTTAAAATTGAAGAGTGGAGGAAGCGGGCGACCATTAAGAAGACGGGTAGTTGGATCTCTTAATTCATCAAAGAAAGGATGCACACAAGCTTCTAACTGCAATGCACAAAATTTACGAGAAACTTCACTAGTTAACCACCGTCCATAAATTTTGTATTTTTTTCAACCTTTTTGTGAAGTAATGCTACTCAAAACTTACAGCAGTGCAACGTAAATTGGGCGAATACTGGAAAAACCTACAAACTAAGTCCACTGCTTCGGGAGGTAAACGTTTTTGGAAGACCTGAAAAAGAAACAAATGACAATTAGTTTCCCACATGATTATAATTTTAATATTATTTAATGATGATACAAGAAAGTCTACCTTGTGCCATGGATGAGGCTTAATTTGTGGGAACTTAAATTCAGTATAGTTTGGATTCATGCATTTTATCTCTTCCCGTGTAGGTGTTCCCAAAACCTGTGTAACAGTCATACAACATGAGCTCGGTGAAACGTAGAATAATGGGTTGTTTAAAGTAGTTTCTCCAACAAAACATCATTTTCTGGCAGTTTATGTATTGATTTTTGATAAATTAAAGCTTGCCGGATCTTTTAGACATCTTACTACAGCTTCAAGCAGCACAAGCACATTCAAACACTATTTAATGCAGCCAGTTCTATTACAACTTTTTATCTGATTATAATAATTCAATATTATGTAATCACTTTAGAAACACGCATCCAAACACCTGTACATAAAAACTTCTTTTCAAAATGGCAGAAGTTAAGATCAAGGGTCCTAGTTGTATTTAACCACTTGTCATCTAAGAATAAATCTCAAAAAATGTGAAACAACTTAATTAACTTACCTTAATGATCTCCACTAGCTGATCAACACCACTTTCTCCAGGAAACAATGGCTGCATTTGAAACCGGCTAAGAGAATGATTAATCTGAGCGATTGATATGTTAAAAAATGTGGGAACCTATCGAAGCAATGTACCTGTCCAAGTAGTAATTCAGCCATCACACAACCAGTTGACCAGATATCAATAGCTGTTGTATATTCAGTGGCGCCAAATATAAGCTCTGGAGCACGATAATATCTTGAACAAATGTAGGAAATATTGGGTTCGCCTTTTACCTGCAAAAGGAATTAGAGAATTTGAACTAAAATTTGGTTTTTTAGCAGCATGTGAACATTATATAACTTACCAAAACTTTAGCACTTCCAAAATCGCAGAGTTTCAGCTGATGTGTGTGTGGATTTACCTGAAAGTACAAGATAAAGATGGATATATGCTTTCAGATGAACAACTCCGTATAAAAAGCACAAAAAACATGTTTTGTAAGTAAAATGGAATGAATTGAATCAAGAAGGACAAAAAGAAGAATCATCAAGCACACCCGTCTTAGTAAAGATTCTTACTAGCAAGTTCTGAGGCTTAATGTCACGGTGACATATACCAATGCAATTATGAATATAAGCAAGTGCTCTGCATATCTGCAAACAGAACCACACATGATAACAAGGTATATGTGAAATGTTAAAACCAAATATTAAGAAATAAAATAATCAGTTTGCCAAAATAGCAAATTCATAAATGGTAGTTTACTTAGAAAGGTAAATTCAAAATTGGAAAGTGAAGTAGCACATGCCTGATACGTATACAACTTGACATATATCAAAGGCATTCGTTGGTTCATTCTAGTATAATGGCGAGCACTACGGCTAACCGTTTCAGGAACAAAATCAAGAACAAGATTAAGATAAAGCTCTTCTTTATCCGTGGTTGAAAAGAAATAATGTTTCAAGGACACAACATTAGGGTGATCCAACATTTGCATAATTTGTAGTTCCCTGTTCTTATAACGCTTGTCTTGAAGTACTTTCTTGATAGCCACAATCTCTCCTGTCTCTCTGCATTTAGCCTGCATCAAGAATCAAGAACACGAAACAAAAAAAAATGACGAGTCTAAACCAGTAAAAAAGTGTATGTCTGTATGCGTGTATAAAAATGACTCCACTTACTTGATAAACAACTCCAAAAGAACCTGTTCCAATCACATGCTCGGCTATGTAGCTAATAGTCTGTCATAAACCAAATTATAAAATTATTAAAGATTACTTAAGGTAAAATGAATGGGCCTTTACAGAACTGATCCATTGTCACGATAAAGACAAATCCTTATAGAATTATTACTGCCAACCTGTTTTGACTGACCATTACGACCACCAATTGTCGTTCTTATCACATGCCCTGCTTCAGTACCCACACCATGCACTATCTCTGGCTCACTATCCTGAATTAATAGTAATTTCATGTCATTCAGATTGTCCATTAAGAACATTTATCAAACAGTCATTTTCCCAGTGAGGTAAAACTTCCAAAAACTAATTTCATACATAATAATAAAATCCATTTACCTACACATTTAGTGCACAAGAAGCCTCAATCCAACTTGAATAGACATTAATAACAACAAAAGAACAAGTTTTTATGATAGCTAGAATAATATGCATACTAAATCAACAAAAATAAACAAACTTACACTAACTCTTTCATCATCAGGGTCCGCCTTATCCCTAAGTCTCATCTCACGCATCTCCCGGCCCAGCCAATCAACTGAACTAGATGATTCATCGAGCCCACTGGCGCTTCTTGAACTGCCAACTCCACCATGTCCTAGGCTGGCTGAAGCCATCTTACACCAGGCGAGAACCAAAGGTGCTAACAATGGTTACACTCCACATACACTTGTTCAATGACAATCTGTCTTCACAATTAACAATAATATCATATACCAAAAGAACAATAACCATTGCATCACATCTAACATCTCCTCTGACACAATAACAAGATTCAAGATGATCCTACATTCCACAATCAGATTCTGATTTGGGATGAAAAAAATTAAACATCATATACAAATATAAATCATATAACACACAAAATCAGCATAATTCATAATCAGTCAGATCTAACTCAAAATTAAGCTACACAAAATCACAAAACGCATAAATACACCATCAATATCACTTCCTCTGTACACAATCGACACCGATCAAGAACAAATTCCAACACCCTTTAACAAAATAACCAAAAACAGCACAAACCCATTACTCACCTCGATGAAATTCGCGAGAACAAAATGGGCATTTGACGATCAATCGAGTGACAGAGGATCGATGATGATCTGATTGGTTTCTTGGTTTGTGGTGAAATTACTTTACAGTTATCTATCTAAAATGGGGGTTTTCTCTCTCCATCTCCATCTCCATCTCCATCTCCATCTGAGAATGAGAATTTGGAAAGAGAAAGAGGGGTTTTTGGCTTTTTGATGTTTTGGGATGCAACAACTACTACTATACTATACTATTCACTTTACTTTGCAAGTGTAAGTGAAAGATGAAAGATGAAGAAGCCTTTTGGGTTTCTGACAAGTTGGTCACACAAGTTTGTTTTCATTTCATAATTTACCATCTCCACCTTTCATTCTTGATTTCATGTCAAAGTTTTATTTTTTTTTATTTTTTTAATGGACTACATAACAAACATGGAATTTTAATTATTAGCCTAGATATGAGCTATTATCACAAACAAAATCTTAACTGTTTATTGTTAACAAAATTTTAATTGTTTATTGTTAGTTTGATTGGGAGGGAGCCAACTAGTTTGTAAAATTCTTTAACTTGCAATGAATCAAAAATCATCATTTGTTTAATTTAAACCCCTGGTTCTTTTACACAAGAAACCTCAAATACCACTCCACTAAAAGGGCATCGGCAATAAAAAAATTGACTTGATGGTGCTTTATGCTTTTAAATTTTGGCATGAGAGTTTAAAGTGGTAGGTGATTTGTTAAATTACTTTTATGAGCATTAGTATATAGCATGGTATTCTAGTATAATTGTATTGAGTGATGGTTAGAGTTTGAAATTTTTTAGGTTTTAGGTTTAGAATCTAAATAAAAAGATTTTTTTTTTCAAAATGGTAGTTTTAATCCTTTATTACGTTCTTGTTGAGCTAGCCCTAGAGTGCCAAACGTTAGGTATTAGGCTTAGATTCCAAACACTGTTAAGAGTCTACCAAACAGTCCCTCATGGATAAATATTAACGTCGTTTGTTAAGACATGTTAAATGTCTAAATATATGATACAGTTGAGTATGATAATTGTATTTTTAAATTAATTTTTAGGAAATTGTTTAAATAAAAAAGATAATAAATCTAAAAAGTGACATCAACCATCAATTTTTTTTTCATTTGTTGATATGAAATTGTAGGAAATAATTTTGTTAGAGATTTGTTTTAGTGTTGTTTGATAATTTTTGAACGATTAAGGGGTGTTTGATAGCATCTAAATCTATCTATTTATGGTTTAGATGTCTAAATAGTTCAACACATAATGGTTCAGATTGTTTGTTTCGCGAGCAAATGTTTGAATGGTTCAGACATTTGCCTCTAAATGGTTAAGCATTATACTAATGCTAAATGATTAAGAGGTCTAATGTTAAATGGTAAAGACTTTTTTTATCTAAATTGGTCAGACATTTGTCTTTGAATAGTTAAGTGATATAATAACTCTTAATGGTTCAGTACTTAATGGTTCAGACCTTTTATTGGTTCAGTACTTAATTTATTTAAAAATTACCAAATAGCTCCTAAGTGTTAACATAAAGACTAAAATATCATTATATTTAAAAAAACAAAAGAACACATGTCAAGCACAAATTATTCACATAATATTTTTTAGACTTTTTTTAGATTAAATATTATTTTCACTATAACCCTACCCTAATGTTTTAGGTCGCGTTTGTTACGCCGAATTTAAAATAGAAATAGAAATTGGAATTAGAAAAATTTCATCCAAAATCTTGTTTGGTTAGTCAAAAGATGAATTGAAATTATTAAATTTCTCACATTCATTAGAATTTGCATTCCTTCCACTTACTCATGGAATAATTAACAATCCAATAAAATGTTAAGTTATTAATTTTAACAAGATTTCAATTATCTTTTCAATTCCTTTACAAAACTTTATGTAAATCAAACGACCCCTTAGAGTTTAGGGAGTAGAATTGTCACATATAAATAGCTTATTTAATTACGTTTCACATATATGCTAATTATGTGGTTAGAATTGTTAACTTTTAAACAAACTTCCCTCAAGATTTTTAAATGTCTACAACTGTTTCATACGTTAATATATTTAAGAAATACATCATAAAAAACGAGAATTTTTTTTCTCTTTAATTTGAGTATTTTATTGCTATAGTTTATTGTAAAAAAATATTTACATGTTGTGTTTCCCATCGCATTAAGCAAACACTTATCTGCTTGGGAACATGCAAAATTCTAATACTAAGCTCGTATACTATCTAGCCCAGAAGAAACTTTGGTTTGTTTACGGTTATTATGAAATGTTATTAGGCGTGCTACATAACAAGTATAATCGAGTATATGTTAACCTTAATACAAATCATAAAGCTTAAAGCATGATGACAAAAAAGTTTAGATCAAACCAACCATTGATGTGTGGATCAACCATTGAACGAGTATATATACTACTTTTGATCTAATAGTGCTAAAACCTAAGAACAACACATCTCAAGCATGTTCCACACTCGAAGTCACAAATGTGTCATGCATCCATTATAGATAGTGAGACAAATTAAAACAGAAAAAATTAAAG
>BJCM01065873.1:0-10801 GCA_018326385.1 Flaveria bidentis | reverse complement strand
AACAATGTCTTACTACTTGATTATGTGATCATCTTTGTGTTATGCTTATGGCTATGTTGTCGTGAATATTGACTAACACGACACAAGTCTCCATTTGTGTTCGGGTGACGTCATGACACGCTTGTCATCATACTTATATTGCTTCTCTAACGTATACCATGTGTTATGACGATCCCGTCTCGTTACATTCCCGTGTTTCCGCTTTAGCGGGGGTGTGACAATGTCTCATAGTGACCCAACTCCTTCTTGTATTTCTAATTTATTGTTAAGTTGTGAATGTTTCATAGTTGCAGTTCGGAATCATGAAACTAGCCACTTCAAACTCTTTCAGCACATCTTTCATTTCACTCATGCTCATCCTTTCCACCATATCATACGTAAAGCCATGATTTATCAGAGTCATAAACATTGAGGAAATCAACCTTTCTTCAAGTATGTCTCTAGTGGTTAGCAGGTCATCAGCCATTTCTTCTTTTTGCTCTTTGGCAGATTCATTCTTTATGAGGTCATTCCATTAATCGTCGCTTGTTGTTTCAGCAGGAGACATGGGCTTTAAGGATGAAGATTCAATAGACTTAGTCCTTTTTGGTGAATCTTGTATCTCAATCACTTCCTTCTTCACAAGACCCAAGTACTTCCTTTTCCTTCTATATTGAATGATTTGCTTTGTGATCTCAGAAGCTTCTTTTGTTTGATTTGATGCAGGAGCAGCATTTGATTCCAGTACACATATTTTCATTTTTTAGCTCCACAACCTCTTCTTCTTTTCTTTTCAACAAAGCTGATTAAGCAGAGAGAGAGAGAGTGAGTTACTTGATCAATTTTCAGCATCAATTTCTCATTCTCATCTCTCTCAAACTTTACTGATTCTTTAAGCTCATATTCTTATTGAAGAAGAGCATCAATTACTTCATTATTATATAACGCATCTTCTCTTAATCTTTTGATTCTTGCTTCTTACTACATCAATTGATCATCTTTTTCTTTTATTATCCCTTTCAGCTCTTGAATTCTTTGCTTTCTGTAGCTAGACTTCACAAAAAGCTTCTTGTATTTAGCAACCATATAACTTTTGCTCAGTGGGATATCATTATCACTAAGATCATTTTCATGGTAAGCAATTACATCCACATAGTTTGCTTCTTCTTCTTCTTTCTGGTGTTGAGCAACAATCTCACCATCATGGTCTTTAGTATGAGCTACACTTGCTAAGCTAGAGCATGCCTCTTCAGCTTGAATGGGTTTATCTTTGTGAGGTTGTTGTTCAAGATCTATACCGAGCACGAAAGGTTTAGTTTGATTAGAGGTGACTAGTTGTTGAGAGTTGGAGTGTGAGAATGAAATGGTGCTAGCTTGAGAAATCAACTCAGTCTCACCAGAGTGAACTGAGTTAAGAGACTGAGTGACAGAGATGGGTTCAATATGCACACTCTCAGATGATTGATGAAGAAGTAAAGAGATTGACTGAGTGTTTTGACTGGCTGAAGAGTATGATTAAGGTGTTTGGGGTTGATCTTGTGATAGACGGTGGATTGGAGAGATTGGTTGGGTGTTTTGGCTGACAGGAGATTGTGATAGTGGTGTTTGAGGTTGTTGGTTAATGGGTGATTGTAGAGGTGAAGATGATGCTTGTACAGAGTTGGTAGATGAGCTCTCTTGAACTTCTTCCCATATTAGTTATTGAGGGATGTTTGCATTTGCATCTACCACATGAGCAAACATGGGCATGTCTCCTCCTTCATACTTCCCGGATATCTTATTCAGAACAGATCTACCTATGTGTGCTTGAACAAACACATCACCATCTATAGCTGATACAGTCGGAAATAGAGAGATAGATAATTGAGCCTGTTGATTCACCAAGAATACCAGGAACAATTCTTCTAACTATCGTTGATTCACAAAGAATACCGATAATCAGGGTTTACCCTAACACACACTGTTAAAAAGAGAAAAAAACAGATTTTTCATAAACTTCAATAATTCTTTTCCCATCTCTTACAAACATATAAAGAAACAAAACCAAATTCGAATGGGCCACAAAACATAAATGGGCCAAAAACTGGGCCAAATGTAAAGTTCAACAAAATGTAAAAATAAGATAAAAACATAAATAACTTATAAAATAAGCTGTTTTTGGGCCAAAACGATGACCCGAACCGCCTACGGCCATTTGTGTAAACGTGCTCCTTGGTCCAACGGACGTTTTGACTGGTCTTGGGCCTGAAACGGAGACTTCTAGCCCAAGTTATGCCCATTTCAGTTAAGCCCCTTTTGATAAGAGATCTTGGGCCTCCAAAAAGGCTAAAGCTTGCTCATCCACACTTGGGCCCACATCAATAGCAGTCCTAGGCAGATCAACATTGATGATCACTTGCAGAAACCTTGGAAACTTGTACATCTTGTTAGCCTTCTGCACTTTTATGTGGTCACATAAGCAATTGAAGATGTACTTTGAGTAGTTGTATGTTCTTCCCTCAAAGACAACAATAATGCCCAAAGAAATATGCCTTGAAAATCTATCAAGTCCAGATTTCCTGTTAGAGATGCAGTTAAGATAAGTGTGGCAGAGAAATCTATATGGCTTTCACATTCTTCATTTCTTTATCTCTCCCTTCTCGAATTCACCATCATATGCCATTAGATTGAACACTCTCTCAATGTATTCTTTTTCAAACACATTAGGGTGACCAGCTTCTATATCTCCCACGTATAGAACCCATCTTATTATCTATTCATCCAGTCTTAGTCTTTGATTTTTCACATCTGCCATAATAACTTCTCCATCTTCTTCCATTCGGGCGAAGTTCCATAAATTAGTAATGTGTGATTGATGAATCATTGACTCTATTGACAAGGCATAAAACAGCCTAGATCTTCTTAGGTATCGAATAATGTCTTTGCATCCTTCTGAGATAGGATCGTCAGGGTTTAAGAAAGCACACACGTTTTGCTCTCTCGAATTGATTAGCCATCTGTTCATAAGAATAAAGACGGTTACGTTAGAATCAACATTATTGACATGAGAATGCGAACAATTGTAAGAATAACCAAGAATCAAACGGTTCATTATTGAACATTACGACATGTTTTACCTTGAAAACAATGATCTAAGAACAAAGTTATGTGTTTGTTTGATGTTTTGATTCGGTGATTTTGAATGTTAGAGAAATGAGGAAAAGTTTGTTGAGAGAGTTTTTCTAGGTCTGAAAAAGTGTTTTGAAAAAGTGTTTTGAAAAAGTGAATAATGAATATTGAAGTCAAAGAACATCATTTATACTATCTTAGACACATTAATTTCATTTATTTAATGATGTGGGACCCTCAACAATTTAAATTCTACGTAGTTCTTAGTTCTTCCGCACATTATCTACGGATTTCGTATATCATCTGCGAATGACTTAAAAACTGCTGCTAATTAAGTATAACTTAAATTTTCATAGGTTATCAATCAATAAATTAGATTATACTTTTTGTACTGGCTCATCCGTAGTTTACCAATCTATGGATGGACAAATTTAATTAATTTTTCACACTATAGCTTCCGCTGACGCTCAATACACTGTAGCTTCTATTGAAGCTTGAATTGCATTGTAGCTTCTGCTAATGTTTAAAAAGTATTATGGCTTTTGCTGATGCTTGAAGTGCATTGTGAGAAACTTATTTTATTGTATGGTCCAAGTCCACTGCTTTGAACCATTTATTTCTTTTGGACCTTGTTGACTTTGTAATCATGACAATTGAGCAAAGGAAGGTTTAAATTTTAAAAACTTCATGTATCCAAGAGCCAAGTTAGTGCACAAGTTCCAATTCCTTCATATTGATAATTCATTTGACAATTCTGTTGTTAACTTATTTTCATGATTCTACTCCCCCTAATTTTTTTATTAATGATGAAAGAATGCATTCATCATAAATTTCTAAGAAGAATATCATGAAACACATATGTCTGTCCAAACCAAAATAAATTAAACTAAACATACTTGAATTAATGACAATGTACAAGTATATATATGCACATATAATGGAATCATACTATAATACTAAGCATCTTCCTGACAAGTTAATTTATTGAAATGATACCTGATCTTTGTTCTAATTGTAAGTATGTTTGTCCACTTAAATCCATACATGAGTATTGTATCAACTAGGCGTGTTGATTATCATGTTTTCATGTTTATTAGATAGTAACAGATATGGGCTTCACATTCAATTCACTTAAAGTTTGTCATCCCTTTGCACATCAAATTATCATTTTTTCACACTTACAGACTATGTACTTTGTCATCCCTTTAACCCAGGCTTTGTTTACACAAAACAGAGGGATGATAAGGATCATAATCTATTCACCAGATAGTTACAAATGTAAACAGTGGTCATCATACACCCATGTCATTGTTTACACAAAACAGAGGGAGTAAGATTTCAAAGATAGATATTATAAAGTATTGGTACATAGTGTGTTTAGATGAGTGATTTGATCACATCAAAATGTGACTCACTTTTTGTAACCTTAAGATGAAGTTTCCCACAAACAATCACTTTGCATTATGTTTGGCATACACTAAGTGTAGTATCCACTCAAGCTGAACCTACTCACACATCAAGTAACTAGATCAAATTTTAATGATATTTAAGAATTCAGGAAGAAACAAAGGCATAGTATACTATCATTTTCCAAACATATGTCATGCTAAAGCTTTATTATTAAAACGATGTACACGCACATACACATGCTTTTATTTGTTTGTTCATTATGATTAATCAAGGTTAATCATGCCCATAGACTCGATTAGAAAATTAAATCTAACTGAATCAAAAGCTTTAGTGAATAAATTAGCAAGCTAACTTGTTGTATCCACTTTGACTAACTTGATCAAACCGTTTTCTGAGCAATTTCTTAGAAAATGGTATCTTATTTAAATATGCTTTGTTTTACTTTGTTGCACAGGATTAGCAGCTATAAATATAGCAGCAGAATTGTCAATGTAAATTTGAGTTTCAAGGAAATTGTAACCATAATCAAGTAATTGTTTTGCAACCAAAGGACTTGAGAGCAACCAACTGAAGCAGCTATGTACTTAGCCTCAGCTATGGATACAGATACATTTGTTTGCTCTTTGCACTGCCATGAAACTAGCCGTGGTGTTGTGAATTGACATCCACCAGTTGTGGATTTTCTATTATTTTTGCACCCACCATAGTCCTTATCTGAGTATGAGTAGAGAGTAAAATCACCGTTTTTTGGATACCAAAGACCAAGTCCTGGTTTTCCTTTGAGATATCTGAAGATTTTTTTCATAGCATTCAGAAGAGACTCTTTTGAATCTGATTAGTACCTAGCACAAACACACAGAACAAACATAATGTCAGGTCTATTGGCAGTTAAATACATAAGTGATCCTATCATTGATCTATATAATCTTTGATCAACAGTTTTTCCTGTAAGATCAGGTACAATCTTTTCAATTGTTGAGGTTGGTGTTTTGCATGAAGATGCATCAGCAAGGTTGTACTTCTTCAATATTTGATGTATGTATTTCTCTTTATTGATGAAAATCCAATCTGTCTTCTGATGAACTTGTAGACCAAGAAAGAAAGTTAATTCTCCCATTGAACTCATTTGAAACTTTGATTTCATCAATTCATCAAAGCTTACACACAATCTCTTGGTGCTTGGTGTAGACCAACAAAGCTTTATCAAGTTTGTATTCCCTGTGTGGGTAGTGAGGATCTTCAAATCCAGGGGGCTGTGATACATAGACTTCTTCATCAATTTTCCCATATAGGAAGGCACACTTGACATCCATTTGATAAACAGTGATCCTCTTATATGATGCATATGCTAGAAATATCCTTATGGCTTCAATTCTTGCAACTGGTGCAAAAACTTCATCATAGTCTATTCCTTCGTCTTGTGTGTATCCTTATGCAATCAACCGTGCTTTGTTTCTTATAATTATACCTCTATCATCTAGTTTATTTTTGAAGAGCCATCTAGTTCCAAATGGATGTTGGCCTTCAGGTAAATCAACTAAAGTCCACACTTTTTGCTTCTCAATTGTTGAAGCTCTTCTTCCATAGCTTCAATCCAGCTGTTGTCTTTTATAGCAGCTATGATGTTTGGAAGAACCACGTGTGAAAGAAAACAAGTGAAAAGACAGATGTTGGCAGTTCCACTTTGGATTCTTGTAGTTCTTTTGGCAGGATGTCCAATGATGTGGTTGACTGGATGAGTCTTATGGATTCTTATTGATGATGTTGGGTCAACTAGAATAGATGCTTCCAAGTTAGTCATATCCATTGTTGCAGACTAATTCAATCCAGATTGTGAATTTAGGAAGTAGTCAATGGTTTCTTCTTGTTCATCGTTGGGTATTGATTGGTCTGCCTCAGTTTGGACATTAGGAGAATGATTAATTTCTTTCGTAGGAATTTCTCCTAAAGCATTTTGTTCTTCCGTATGAGTTACAACAACTTCTCCGGAAACATTTTGTTCATCCGTAGGAGTTACATGAACTTCTCCGGATGGAATATGAGGAATTGTGGAACCATTTACAATGTTTGTTGTATCTCCTTGAGAGTCTGGTACAGTTTCTGATATATTATGCATATCTCCAGATACACAGTGTATATCTGCTGATGCAGCGTCAGTACCTATTGAAGTGTTTTTCCTTGGAGGATCAGCAGATAATGACACTTCATTCAAAATTGGTGGAACAAATGGATAGCATGTATCATCAGATCCTGCATATTTCATATAACTAGAGTTAAATGACTCTGTTAAAGCATCTATATCAAACATCCATGATGATCTTTTAACTGATTTAGTAAATACAAATTCATCAAAAGATACAATAGGATTTTTGTGTGTTCCCGATATGAATGGGATCGTTGAGCATGGATCTTTGGATTCATATTGATAATAACAAAACTTGATGATTTGATGCTAAAATAATAATAATGATGAACACAAAAAGTGTTTAATGATTGATGTTTATTGATTTGATGATGAAATCATCATCCATGAAGAATGATGATATGATATTGTTGGTGATAGAACTAATTCCCACACTTGGTGAAGAATTATTCACCATTTACAATGATGATATATGTTGATATTTATACTAATCTAGCATTTACAATAATTACAAAATAAACCCTAGACTACTATTTTGTTGCTTTTGTTCTTCAAGTCTTCAACTTCAATAATATTGGAAATCTTCAATTTCTTCAAAGGTAAAATACCCAACAATACTCCCCTAAATTGTAGATTTCCAATGTGAAATGAAGCTTGATCTTGTTTTTGTTGAATAGTTGTTCAAAGCCAAGAATGTTGTTGTTGATGCGGAAGTGAGGTCTTCAAAAATTTGGTACAATTATATTTTGTAACTCGATGTCACATTTTTTTTGTTTGATGAGAGCTTGAATACGAACCCCGATTTTGTTTTCTTGATCATAAGCCCAATCTTCAACACTTGAGCAGAAGTCCAACCGTTGTTTTTTTTGTTTAATGATGAAGTTCAAGTAACAAACCCAATTGTGTTAATAAGCCCATACTCCATGAACTCATTCGCAACCCTAATTTTGAAAACCCTAATTGTTTGACCCTTACGACAGCCTCCAAACTTCGATTACTTGCAAAGTCCGCATCAGATCTTGTATTGTTAATTGTTGATGAAATTGCTATTGTAGAATTATGTTGATGAATCCATATATTTGGATTTCTCATTAAGAACACACTAACTTTTTCTCCAAGTTTTCTTTAGATCTGTAATAATTTTAGCAATCTAATCAAGAAATCTAATCAAAATCAATATGAATCCATCAACTCCAGCTTTGATACCAATTGTGTGTTCCTGATATGAATGGGATTGTTGAGCATGGATCTTAGGATTCATATTGATAATAACAAAACTTGATGATTCGATGATAAAATAATAATAATGATGAACACAAAAAGTGTTTAATGATTGATGTTTATTGATTTGATGATGAAATCATCATCCATGAATAATGATGATATGATGTTGTTGGCGATGGAACAATTTCCCACACTTGGTGGAGAATTATTCACCCTTTACAATGATGATATGTGTTAATATTTATACTAATCTAGCCTTTAAAATAATTATAAAATAAACCCTAGACTAATATTTTGTTGCTTTTGTTTTTCAAGTCTTCAACTCCAATAATATTGGAAATCTTCAATTTCTGTAAAGGTAAAATACCCAACAAGTTTCTTCCACAATGTTATGTTGTGGAATGTAGACCCTGTAACATTTAGATGTTGAAGAATATCCAACAAAGATACCTTCATAGGCCTTTTCTGAAAATTTTCCCAATTGTTCTTTTATTTTTAAAACAGATACATGATACCCAAAAGCTCTAAGATATCCTATATAGGGTTTTCTTTTAAATAAAATCTCATAAGGTGTTTTGTTATGTTCTTTGACAATCAATGTTGTATTTTGAACATTGCATGATGTATTCACTGCCTTAGCCCAAAAGGTGATAGGAAGTTGTGAATTAGCTAGCATTGTTCTGGATGCTTCAATAAGTGTTTTGTTTCTTCTTTCAACCACTCTATTCTGCTTAGGAGTTCTTGGTGCACTAAATTGCCTTGCAATACCTTTATTCCTGCAAAGATATCCAAGTCAGAATTAACGAATTCAGTACCATTATCACTCCTAAAAATTTTCACTTTTAAATCAAGTTGATTCTTAATCTTGATGATAAAGTCTATTAATGTTTCTAATGTGTCATTCTTTTGTTTTAAGAAAAAGACAAGTGAATCTAGTGAATTTATCAACTATCATAAGACAATAATGTATCTTTCCAATGCTCATCACATTAGTTGGACCAAACAAATCCATGTGAAGCAATTTGAGTGGTATTGTTTGTATTGATAGTATTGTATTTTTTAGACACTCTGTGTTGTTTTCCTTTATAGCAAGAAGAACAATGATCTTGGGTTTGCTTTAAGAAAGACCCAATCTTCTGGAACAGAAAAGCCTGGCTTAAGAATTTAACAATTAGTGTTATCAAATAAAGTGGTATAGTTTTGATCATAAATTTGAGATACACTCAGTAAGTTATATTGTAAATTTTCACAATAGTTTACTTTCTCAAATTTGAGCACACCATTAGTTACCATTCCTTCACCAACAATTTTACCTCCTTCTTATCCCCGCCAAATGCCACATATATGAAGCATTTTTATGTTTGAATTCATGGAGAAGTGAATAATTTCTTGTCATATGCCTAGAACAACTATCAACATACCACTTGTTGTCAGTTCTCCAAGATTGTTCCTGCACACAAAAAGAAATCAGTTAGAATTCATAACCCAAGCCTTAATGATCTTTGGTTTGCCAGCAGTATCTAAAATTATTACTTCTTCATGAATAAGTCTTGAAGTTTTAGTTTTAGTTTTGTTTGATTCATTCTGAGTTGTTTCAGGTGAGGGTGATTCTATAGAAGATGATGTTGATGATCTAGTTCCTGGTTTCTCAATCTTTTCTTCATTCACCATAATTTTGTTGAATTGTTGCTTTGGTTTTGATAATGATTCTTGATTGTTGAAAGTATCACTATCCTTTAATTTTGAATGAGGTACATGAGTTCCCTTTTCAAAATTATCAAAGAAAGCATCATTAGCATTTGGTTCCTGTTCAGTAAAATCCACCCGTTTGTGAAATGTTTTTGATTGCTGGAATGTTGTTCTTTTCTTCATATGTTGAACATCAGTGGATGTTTTCTCCTTTGGTTTTTGCTTTTCTTTTTGTTGAGACTTCTTAATTTTTGAATCCTTTTCACAATCAGTGGATTTAGTGTCTGATTCAGCTTTATCTAATTGTCTCTTCTTTGAGCTCTTTGTCTTGTTCTTTTGGTGAAACTAACATTCCTAAGTTGAATGGTTATTTTTATTACAAATAGCACAATGTTTGTTGAAGTAACAGTCAAACGTCATATGATTGTTCATATTGCAAATAGAATAATAACTACTGAAATAGAAATCTTTAGTATTATGGTTTTTCATGTCACGCCATTTGCAATACATCTCCTCTAATTCTTTGTTAGAATCAGTTACTGTCTTCTCAATTGTCAACTTCTAAGACTTAACATTCTTTTTCATTTTTGAACTTGATTGGTTTATTGTTAACTTTTTCTTCAATAGATCATCTACTGGAACAGTATGAATTTCTACTGAAGGTTTCTTCTTCCGCAGATCTTCTACTGAAACAGTGTGAACTATTGAGGATTTCTTCATCCGAAGATCTTCTAATGAAGAAGGTTTCTTCTTTCGTTGAAGTTCAGCTGATAGCTTCCTTTTTGCTTTTTCAACAGATCACTTGTGTACTTTATTGGTAGAAGCACACTTTTCAATTTCTTCATGTGAAGGTTTCTACTGCTGATGTGGTTCTTAAAGACCTTTATTTAGTTGAGTTATTTTCTTGCAAATAGTCTACAACATGTTTCTTTGTTTTGGAGGGTATTACAATTTTGTTTCTTCAAGCAATTTTGGAATGTGAGTTTCAAAAACAAACTTCTTACCCTTGTTCAGTAGATCATCATCATGTTCATTGGAAACCGTTGGTTATATTTATATGAAATGCATTTGAGACAAAGTTAATGAAAGAGGATAAAATTTGAAATCTGAATGTCAGTTCCACCTCTGAAAAAATGACTAAAAAGGTTGTTTTTCTTTGAAGTCAAAAATCTTCCAAAGGTATTTTGTGTTCGGAAGTTTTGATAAAAATCTTCTGAAGCAAAAATGGCTTCAGAATAAATTTCAAAT
>BJCM01065860.1:0-10774 GCA_018326385.1 Flaveria bidentis | reverse complement strand
TGAAGTGTAAGTACTTCAGCTGTTTTACATAATACTAAAACTACTGATTGAAAACTACTGAAGAGTAAACCATCACAACTACTGAAGAGTACTTCTTCAGCTGTTATGACAAACTGCTGAAAACTTTGCCTTCAGACTTTGTCTTCAGCTGATGTCTTCAGCTGTTGTCTTCAGCTGATGTCTTCACTTTGTCTTCAGCTGATGTCTTCAGCTGTTGTCTTCAGCTGATGTCTTCAGCTGTTGTCTTCAGCTGATGTCTTCAGCTGTTGTCTTCAGCTGATGTCTTCAGCTGTTGACTTCAGCTGTTGTCTTCGGCTGATGTTTTCAGTTGTTGTCTTCAGCTGTTGTCTTCGGCTGATGTTTTAAGCCGTTGTCTTCAGCTGTTGTCTTCTTCAGTTGTTATGATGTCTGTGGGACTTAAAGGTTTTTCAGATCTGGCTCATTGGTTCTTTTAGTCCAACAGGAGTGTCAGAGACCATACTTATGTCCACTGGTTCATAGCAGTGTCTTCTGAAGGTTAAATGGCTTGGGAAGAATAAGTAATCCGAAGCCACTTATACTTCGGAAGAGGCTACTTCTTCCGAGGCTTGAGGACTTCTTCTTTTCTTCATACTTCAAAAGTAGTCTTCTGATTCATTTTTATTGGACTTGATCTTCGAAAGTAAGTTCTTTGACTTCGGAAGTAGAGTTTGTCTTTGGAAGTGAACTTTCACTTTGTCTTCGGAAGAACTCTACTACCTTCGGAAGTTCCATACTTGGCTTCGGAAGCCTTTGTAAGTAGCACCAAAATTTTTCTAAGTGATTTGGGTTTGGTTGCACGAGCATTCTTCTTGATCCAACACCAAGGTATATGAACATCTTTATAATCCAGCTTGTATTGTTAAGGTTAAGTTATATTAGGACTAGAATATGGAGATTAAATCTGATATTAAGTCTTTAAAAATCATAAAATCTAATTTTAAAAGGGCTAAAAGTGACTATCAAAAGAAAATTGATGAGTTAGAGAAATTTGTGTCCTTGTTAAGACATGAACATGCAAACTACAAGACTCAAATCAAGGATTTAATATCCAAATTGTCTAGCTCAAGCCCAACTTGTCACAGCTAAGGCTCAAGCTAGGAAGCATGCTATCTTAGAGCAAAACTTCCAAACCATTCTTGCATCATCCTCTCACTCCAAACTTCATTATTAAAACAAAAGTAGGTTGGGAACCAATGAAATTGCTCCACCAAACTCTTATCAGTCTATTAGACAACCATGATGTGATACTGAAGAGCAAGATGTTCTATCTGCTGACCCACCTTCCCTTGAGTCAAAGAGTGATGCAACTTTGGAGACCATCACAGGGAAAAGTCAGGTAAACCAAACCCCTCTTATAGTGATGACCAACCCCTAACCACCAAAGCCAGAAGAAGTCGGGCTAAGGCAGCAAGAAAAAGTACCAAGAAAGTGGACAAGTATGTAGTACAAGCACTCTTATCCAACAAAAGGATCAAAAGACAAAGGGAAAGACTGTTGCTAAAGAAAAGAAGAACAAGAAACAGCAGTCTTCAAGTTCCCAGAAGACTAACGTTGCCTGCATAATATGTGGTCTACAAAACCACATGGTAAAAGATTGTTACTACAATCCTGCTAGCACACATTATGCAATCAATGTTAAACGAGACAGAGTGAAGGAAGGTTTCTCATTTGGACCCTATCATATGGTTCAAGTGATGAAAAAGGGAAAGCTTGTTTCCGAAACAAGGTTGCTTTCAAAAAAAGTCTTTCTTCCGAAGGGAAAATAGCTTCGGAAGTTAAAGTTTTTAAGACTCAAAAGAACAAAAGAGTCACCTTGAAACCATCCCAGAAGAAGACTGCTTCGGAAGAAAAGGTGGTGAAGACTTCTGCCAAAAAGAAAGAAGCTTCAGAAGAATGTCATGCTACTCAAGTTTTATCAAGCTCATCCTCAATGATCAACCAAAGTATAGAATGAAACATCAAAGAAGATGTAATAGCCCAAGCCTCTTCTTCACAAACACATATTGAACCCCCATGCATAAATTTTGGTTCAATATCATCCTCATCATTAGAAAAGCCCAAGACCAACAAGGCTTGGGTTTCCAATCAAAACTAACTTTTTCACCTTATATGCAGGGATATCCATATGACAAGAGCAATAATGAGTGGATTGTAAATAGTGGAGGCTCCAGGCAGAAGATAGGGAATAGATTTCTCCTTCAAAAATTTCAAAATTTTGATGGAGGTCCTGTTCAATTTGAAGGTGAGGTTGGAGGATACATATCCAACAGAGGAAGTGTATCCAATGGCAAGTTAAAAGTTGACAAAGTACACTTTGTCAAACAGCTTGAGCACAACCTGTTAAGTGTTTCTCAATTCTGTGATCAAAAGTATCAAATACTTTTCACCGAACATGTGTGCATTATCCTCAAAAAAGGGATGAACACTCCTCAGTATTTGGTGCTTCTTAGATCTCCCATGAAAGGGGATATGTACAAGCTAGATATGAACACCGCTTCCCCACTAGGTGAAGTATCATGCTTTCTTTCCACATGCTAATAGTGATGAGTCAACATTTTGGCATAAACGTATGTGTCATGTAAATTTTAAAACCATGAATAGATTGGTTAAAAATAACTTGGTACATGGTTTGCCTAAAAAAAATTTTTCTGCAAAGATAATTATGTTGCATGCTTGAAAGGGAAGCAACACAGAGCATCTCATAAATCCAAAGTTGTTAACTCTATCACCACTCCATTACACTTATTGCACACGGATCTATTTGGTCCCACAAGTATAATGAGCATTGGATGGAAATCATACTGCCTTGTGATTGTTGATGATTTTACAAGATTTACATAGGTATTCTTTTTAAGAACTAAGGTTGAAACTGCTGAAACGTTAAAATCTTTTATTTTTAAAATTGAAAATCAAATTGATCAAAAGGTTAAGATAATTAGAAGTGATCAAGGGACTAAGTTTAAGTACCACATTCTTGACTCATTCTGTAACTCAAAAGGGATCGCCAGACAATACCGTCCTCTTAGAACTCCTCAACGAAACGGTGTTGCTGAGAGGAGGAACAGGACAATGATTGAGGCTACTCGGACCATGTTAGCTGATTCAAAGCTACCTCTAACATTCTGGGCAGAGGCAGTCATCACTGCATGCTACATGCAGAATAGGGTTCTTGTAGTTAAGCCACATGAAAAAACCCCTTATGAGCTATGGAAAAAGAGGCAACCGTTCATTGGCTTTCTAAGGTTCTTTGGCAGCAGGTGTACCATAGTTAACACAAAGGACAATTTCGCAAAATTTGCTAAAAAGTTAGATGATGCTATCTTTGTTGGATATTCCTTTAACTCTATTGCTTATAGAGTTTATAACATCATAATCAACAATTTGAGGAATCATCCAACATTGTTGTCAATAAGCACACTCCTTGTGTTAGGGGGAATGCCCCTTATCATAATTTTGACTTAGAATTGTTTCTCAACTATTCTAATCCATCTTGTAAGAATGTTTCAGCTGGAACAGGTACTCAAAGTGACTCTTATGATAATCAACTATTTGAGTTACCCAGACCTTGTTTAGGTTCTTCAAGAGTAGTTAAAGATCAAGCTCCCACTATCTTAAGATCTGACAGCATAATTATTTCAAGAGATAGTGGAGCTTCAACTAGTGGTCCACCTAGTGAGCCTCAAAACTCATTTGGTGACACTGCACAACACCAAGATGATGGAAGTGGCATCTTGAAGGAACATTAAACTGTAAATCCTACTTCACAGCCTACAGATGATGATGGTGTTTCCCATTCATTCAATCAGTCCTCATTGTATGAGTTTGAAACAACAGCTGGTCCAACTGTTTAAGCTCCTGAGCAAAATATCTCCAACTTGGATCTATCTTTACAACTTGAGGTGATTCCCAGGCTCAGGATTCACAACACTCATCCAGCTGAGAACATCATAGGAGAAGTCTCCAAAGGTGTGAGAACTAGAGGACAAACTCATAATGGGAATGTCTATTTGTACTCATGCTTTTTGTCTTAGATGGAACCCAAGAATTTAGAAGAATACTTATAGAATAAAAGTTGGGTTGAATCAATGCAAGTGGAATTGCTTCAATTTAAAAGACAAAAGGTTTGGGCCTATGTCCGCTACCATCTGGTCAAGTACCAATAAGCACCAAATGGGTCTTTAGAAACAAGAGAGATGATAAAGGATTGATAATCAAGAATAACGCAAGACTAGTAGTTCAAGGATACACCCAAGAGGAAGGAATTGATTACACTGGTATCTTTACATCAGTTGCAAGACTTGAGGCAGTGAGGATCTTTCTTGCTTATATTGCATCCAAGAAAATTATTGTTTACTATCTTGATTTCAGGTGTGCCTTTCTATATGGGGATATAGATAGGGAAGTCTATGTGTGTCAACCTCCAGGATTTGAAGTTCCACAGCACCCCAACTATGTGTGCAAGTTGGATAAAGCTCTATACGGGTTGCACCAAGCACCTAGACTGTGGTATGAGACTTTGTCTCAATTTGTCCTAAAAAATGGCTACACTACAGGCACCATTGATAAGACTTTATTCATAAAGAAGTTTGGGAAAGACATTTTACTTGTCCAATTCTGTGTTGATGACATCATATTTGGTTCCTCAAATGACCAAATATGTAGAGACTTTGAGAGGATCATGAAGAAGAAATTCAGGATGAGTTCCATGGGAAAGATTAATTTCTTCCTTGGAATTCAGGTAATACGAATGAAGGAAAGGTTCTTTATAGATCAATCTAAGTATGTATCTAACATCTTAGAATGGTTTGATATGAAAGATTGTAAGCCAGCCAAGATACCCATACCCAGAAACCACAATCTTTGTCCTGACTCTGAGGGGAAGGATACTGAATAGCATCAGTATAGGGAAATTATCGGGTCTCTGATGTATCTCACTAGGAGTAGACCTGATATCATGTTTGCCACATGCATCTGTGCAAGATATCAGGTCGCTCTAAAGGTGTCTCACCTAGTTGTTGCCAAGAGAATCCTTAGATACCTTAAAGGAGCACCTAAACTAGGCCTTTCGTATCCAAGGAACGGTAATTTTAATCTCTATAGATATTTTGATAGTGACTATGGTGGCTGCAACATCAACAAGAAATCAACATCAGGTGGATGTCAATTTCTTGGTGGAAGGAATATCTCATGGCAATACAAGAAGCAATCATGTGTCTCTTCATCAACTACTGAAGCTGAATACATTGTTGCTGCAAGTTGTTGTTGTTAGTTGTTGTGGATTCAGTCGCAGATGTTGAACTATGGATTCAACTTCATGAGCACTCCTATCCATATTGACAACAATAGTGCTATCTCCATTACTAAAAATCCAATGAAGCACTCCAAGACAAAGCATATTGACATCAGGTATCATTTCATAAGAGATATTCATGAGAAAAATCTTATTAAGCTAATCAAAATTGATTCGAACGAATAATATGCTTATGTGTTCACCAAAGCCATTGATGAACAAAGATTTAAGTATCTTATTACAGCTATTGGATGATAAACATTGATTAGTGAATCTCCTTTGAAAACAGTTTCAACTATGCAATGTCTTTTGTAAAAACAATCTAAGCCCTGTTACAAAAGGTTTTTCTCTAAAATTTTTCAAAGTTTTGATTCTTCCGAAGAGAATTTAACCCTCGAAAGATGTTTCATATATCTTCCAAAGCAATATTTTTCCAAGTGAAGTCTTCTTCTCGAAAGAATTTTTAGTCTCGGAAGAAGCAATTGATAATTTATCAGATCTACTTTCGAAGCTTATAAATTCTTCAATCGGAAAGCCTTTTACCCTCGGAAGTAAGAAATTACCCTCAAAGTAAGAAATTACCCTCGGAAGTAAGAAATTAGCTTTGGAAGTTAAGTTGGCTTTAGAAGAAGGTTACCTTCGGAAAGTTCTTATACTTGGAAAAAGACCTTACTGTGTAACATAAATCTTTGGACCCCACAACTGTAAAAGGTAAAAATTTTCTTAATGATGTCAAAATATTTTAAATGGTTTTAGCCTTGCCACTCTTGTCACATCATACCCAAAACCATCACTTCACCTTATCCATCCGCCACTTTCATCCATTTAAATATTTCGACTTACCTATTTTAATTTTTTTACCGATTTCACTACCCAAAGCTTTCTTCATCTCCAATTTACCCAAATCAAGCTCATTTCTTTGTTCCTTCTCAAATGACGCTTAACCCCCAGCACAATCAAGTCGCATTCTTGGATTCATCCATGGATTTTGACTTCTCTAAATTTATCTCCTTTTTGACCCAATCCACTTACTTCACAGCCCTGACCGTGTATTCAAACCACATGGATGATTTTTAAGGGAATGCATAGATCATAACCCATAATGGGGTTAGGGTTTTGAGGTCTAGTATCTGTGAATAAGAGTTGATCGTATCAGAACAATTTATCAGGGAGCATCTCGAGCTCCATGATGATGGTTCACTGATGGAGTTCCCCAAGACAGATGTTAATGAAACCTATATCCTAATATGATATGGTGGTGATGTTAGCAGATCCACTATTTAGAAGTTCAACTTCTCATACCAGTGGAAATTCCTGCTACACATTGTCATGCATTGCCTTTACAACAAGTCAGGGGGATGGGATCAAATCCCATATGAACAAGGTTGCCGAGTTCATGGGTTGGTAAGAGGCCTATGCTTTAACTACTCCATATTTTTGATGATCAATTTGATGGGCAACCTTCAAAGGGAGACATTTTACATGTATCCCAGGTTCATCCAACACCTAATCAACTGTGAGTTGGACCAGAGCAAGCTTGTTTGTGCAGCTGCTCTTCCAGTCCCTCACATGAGGCCAACCATCATCAAGATTCTAAAGAGGATGTCCATCAACTTCACCGGAAGAGACACTCCACTTCTGCCAGGTATGATTGAGCGCATAGCTCCTGGTGACATCCCTATTAACACCCACAAGTGATGAACCCACACTAGCAACCACCATCATATTGCCAGTTCTACTTTCTCACCCTATCAAATACACATATCAGAGACGCCCCAAACAAACCCTTGATCTGATTGATCAAGCCCCTCCTGTTCTACCCAAAACGACTAGAGAGGAAACATGGACTCCCACTTAGTTTGAGGTCTCATCATCCTTCACAATCGACCTCAACATGGGATTTGATTTTCCTCAGTCTCAATCACGTGAGCCCGAAACCAAAGTTGATAGCCCTCAAGGTGAGTCTTTATACTCCTTTGAGAAGCCAAAAAAGGACAGTCCCACCATAGGCTCAATGCCAATAGATATTGATCAAAGTCTCGGGTCATTAGGTATAACTTCCATATCCTTTATTGACCTATTGATAAGAACTGATGAGGAGATTATGTCTCTTTATTGCAATAAAGTTGATCCACAACACCCTCTTAGGGATCAACAGAGCCTAGAGGGACCTCTTACCTCTAGCCCCCATCAGCATAAACCTACTGAGGTGGGTCCCACTGATGTAGAGATGACTCATCTAGATTCAGCTCTCACTACTAAAGGAGCCTTATTGGATCCTTAAGGAAGTGGTAACATCTCTGATTCTGAATCTATGGAAACTTTGCCCTTAGATTCCTTTGAAATAGACATCATTAGGCATAGGAAACCAGGGTGCCAAGAAACCACATCTAGTGATAAGGATGAACATACTAGGTATGTTACCTCATCTCCTCATGATTCTTCAAAAGAAGATGAGGGAAGTCTGAAACTCACAATTTAATACCTACTTTCTAAAGTATCAAACCTTGAATCTAATTTTACAACTTTTAAGGATAGGTATGGCACTCAACAACTTGATATTGACAATCTCAAGGCTAAAATAGTTGAGAAATAGATTGAGAGATCTGTTAGGAACGTACCTATTCAGGTCTCATTGACCTCTTTCTTTAGATCATCTAGCTCTCGAGATGATGCTACCAAAAAGGGGGAGAGTGTCAGGAGTCAAACACATGCGGAACCATAAGGTCAAGCTTTAACATCTCGATAACCTTCTCATCAAGCAATAGTTTTTCCTGAGCCTCCTCCAATTGTTCTTCAAATGGATCAAAGGATGCTCCAAGATCTAAACAGGTTCTTCTCCAAGTTCCTGCTTGGATCTTCCATTAAACAACCAAGCCCTAATGTTGTTGTGGCATACTTTGAAGATGAAGAGCTTCAAAGGTTGAATGCACCTTCTACCGTTGTCAAAGAAGTTGGTCAACCTAAGGTCTACATGGAACCTTAGATTAATTTTTAAGGGGAAATAGAAAGTGATGGCCCAACAACTACAATAGTTGAGACAAGGAGTGCATTGCTACGGACTTTCAAAGCAGAAGCCAAAGCCTCGGAAGAACAATTTCAATCTTCCGAAGCTGAGATGGAAGCTAAAAAAGGACTATTTTCCTTATCCGAGGATCTTATTATCACAGATGCAATCCTTGAACTTGCATCTGAGATAAACAGTGAGGATTTTCTCAGCCAACCTCTCACTCAAACAACTTCACTACAACAAGCTCCAACCACCATCTCTTAACCTAAAACTTCCATCCAAGAACCCCCACAGTCTAGAACTTACGAAGATGTAAAAGGAAAAAGGAAGATGAATGCGGAAGAGCTTCAGGAGGAAGAAAGGTTAGAAAAGCTTAAAAGGAAAGGTAGACTTCCAACTGGGAAGCTGTTAACTGCAAGCAGCAAAGCAACTGGAGCCAACCAGAAGGCTGTCAACAACGGGAGAAGGTTGGAAATCATTAAAAGGCTTGTCATGCTTGGAGTTGTCACTAAAGAAGTGCTTCTGCTATCATTAGAGGAGCTAGTTGAGTTTGAGAAGGCAACCCTGCTGCAAATTGAACAAAAAGAAGAAGCAGCAAGGTTGGCACTAGAAGAGGAGATGGAGAAAAAGGAAAGGTAGGCTGATCTGTAGCAAAAGAGGGAAAGGATAACCTTCCTGATCTTCAGGGATTTCTCTCCAGAAGACTTGTCTCCACATAACATTGATACGATCTTATGGCTCTTCAACAAAGAAAAAGATCAAATGGAGAATGAGAGGAATAAAGCTGCAAAGGAGAAACTAAGGGAGAAGAAGCAGGACTCGCCACTGTCAAGAAGATAGGTGATAATGCTTGGATGAAGGACTGTCTCCGGGCTCATGGCTAGAAGCAGGACTCGCTACTGTCAAGAAGATAGGTGATAGGGCCTGGATGAAGGACTATCTTCAAGCTCATGGCTTCTCTAGTAGGCAGGTGGGTCCTATGTCTAAAAAGACCTTGCAGCGACATGTCAATGACATCAAGGTTGACATTCGCTCAGGGAAAAGGAAAGAGATGTATAGAAGGGGACAAGGGATGATCTTAAAGCCAACACCTCAACCTCAACCAGAACCTAAACCAAACCCTTTCCCATTTCCTATTTAAACTGAACCTACCTCAAAACCTTACACCCCTGAACCTACACCATCCTCCATTCTCGCAACATCACCACAACCAGCTCAACTACCCATCCTCAAGCCCAAAACACTTCTCTGCTACACTTAAGCAGATTTGATATTGTTGAGTTAGTAGAGAAACCATTCTCTAACCCCTCCAACTCTGAGATAGCTGCTCACATTTGGAATCATTTAAGAAGCCTTCATCTGCCCGAGCTAACTACAAGGACCAAGATTGAAGAGGAGCTGAAACTAAGAGAGGAGGAGAGGAAAGGATCAGCAACCAAAGGCAAAGCCTTTCTTCAAATGCTTGAAGGGCCTAACCTTGAATCCATAGTCAGATGGGAGTATGACTATAACTCGCATCAACTAACACTCTTCAGGGGGCGTAACAAAGGGTGCATGTCATTTAGAGTGACATAATAGATCTTCTGTCCACGGATGACTTGTACAAACTTCTAAGCACAACTTTAGGGAAGAACAAAGAAACAGATAAACATCTTCTATCCTTGGTGCTAAAGGTTTTGAGAAGTAGGAATAAGTGAGGTTTTGGTAGCATCAGCCTATGGGGAGTTTGTTGGATCAAGAAAGGCTAATGCAATCAAAACCAAACACTTAGAGATTTTTTGGTGCTGCTAATAAAGAACTTCCAAAGCTAAGTGTGGAACTTCCGAAGACAAATGGAGTTCTTCCGAAGACAAGTTCAAGAACAACTTCCGTAGGAAAACATTAACTTCCGAACACAAAGTCTTCCCTTCAAAAGTTCAAGACTTAGAAGATTTCAAGATGATGACTTCAGAAGTAGAAGTCCGAAAGCCTCAGAAGAAGTAAGTCTCTTCCGAAGCATAATTGGCCTTCGAAGAACTTGTTATTTCGAAGCCAATTAACCTTCGAAAGACACTACTATGAACTAGTGGACATAAGTATGATCCTTCTGACACTCCACTACAAACCTCTGATATACTGCATGGTGCTTTCTCAAAGGGCCATGTAGTTGACCATACTTTATTCCACTACTAGTTAGTACAGTTACCAACTTTATTTAGTGACAAAAGGTAAGTCATGGACATGTCATGACTACCAAATCTTAGCTTTAGCTTTGTTTTATTTACTTTAGTTATAGGTTTCCAGCTAGTATCAAAGTATATACGGCTGTAGGTGATAGTATATATAGTTTCTCATTGTAACTCTTGTAACATACTTTTAAGAGTCTTGTAATACTTTGAGTTGAGAAGTAATATATACAAGTACCTTGAAAATTATTTCCTTGTGTTCTTTGTTACTTAATATATTATTATCAA
>BJCM01065859.1:0-16508 GCA_018326385.1 Flaveria bidentis | reverse complement strand
TATTTTTATTATTTTTATTATTTTTATTATTTTTATTATTATTATTTTTATTATTATTATTATTATTTTTATTATTATTAATATTATTTTTATTATTATTATTATTATTATTATTATTATTTTTATTTTTATTATTATTATTATTATTATTATTATTATTTTTATTTTTATTTTTATTTTTTGAGCATAAGTAAAAAAGGGAATGAGTGGGCCTGTAATCTGGACTTGGTTCGTGTGAAAGAAGCCGAAATCATAAAAGTTGGAGATTATATTTCTCGATTATATTTTATTATATTCTATTCTTCCAACCAAACGCTCCATAATAGTTGGAGATTAAGTTGGATAATACTAATAGTGATTCACAAGTATGGGGTTGAATGACTGGTCAGGAAGGAACGATGGAGAACATAACGAGCGATGGAGATCACAACTAATAGTGATTCTACAATTCAACATGGAAGAATAAATGTGTGTCCATTTCGACGGACATTTCAAAGACCAAATATGATACGAATGAGGAAAAAGTTGATAGCACATGCGTAATATTGCCCCAATTAAACATACATCCCAACTAATCCATATCACTCCTTTTAAGATCATTTATTTACAGTTGGTTTTCATCCCTTCTAATTAATTAACAAAGATATCATATTCCTTAAAGTTTTCCTTCATTTTCTAAAATCAGCTTTCATATTTATCATTATTTCAATTAAATAATATTTAATTATTATTTTTTTATATTTACCATTTACAATCACCTGTAAAAAAATATAAAATAATAAGTATGGGGATGGATCCAGAGTTGAAAGCTTTTAACATAGGGCGAGGATCTTTACTATCTTTTAGTCCACCTTAACATCTTATCAATACGTTTCACTTTTTCTTTCACGCACTTTGTTATTACCATTTTTCACTCACTTTTTTTTTTGTTTCTTTTTCTTTCTTTTAAATCAAATAAATAAAACTAATGGTGAATGTTTTCAATTTTTCCAAACAGGACACAAACACTATACTAACATTCGTAAATAAAAGAATTACATAATAATTAACTCAAAAACAAAAATGGTATTTATATTTCCTCATAGGTTTTCTATTATTATTTAGAAGGTTGTGAAGATAATTCACAGTAAATTAAAAATATAATATTATTTTAATGGTGTTAGAGAGCTGGATTGAATTAACAAGAAAATGAAACAAGGATTGAAAAAAAAAGAAAGTAGATCAAAAAGAGAGTTACATCGAAACACCCATGAAAACCATAATTTACTTTTAAAAAAAGAATACTTAGCATGTTGGTCCGCCTGTGGTCCTAGCTACTTGTATGTGGATATAATATACCACAAACAAGCACAACATAACACACCAAGCTACCAAGGCCAAATATATTACAATGCTTCACACTAGAAATCAAATTTTATTGTGCAACAGTCGGTTTGTGGAAAGGTATACATGATATAGAACTTAGGGAGCTCGGGGGAACGAGAGTGTACTTGGTGAGTCGATTCTGACGATATGTTCATCCTCACCACCCGACTCATCATCACTTGAGTAATCCATTTCATGACCATGACTGGTGGCTGGACGAGATTCGCTTCCCACATTCATGTCCTGTCTCACTGTAGCAGACCCTTCTGATCTCACAGTAAGTAGGCCTCGGCTTTCTGTTGGTGGGACCCTTGGATAAGACTTGCTATGTGATGGCTTCTCAGCTGGTTTTGCTTTTCCGCTTGGAGAAGTACGCGAACTAACTCGGTCGTTAGATATCTGATCAGTAATCAAAATGATGCAGTTAGTCCTCGAGAAGACTTAAAGTAGGGCTATAAACGAGCCAAGCCCGAGCTCCCTTAGTCTCGAGCTCGGTTCCTTTTGGTTTTAGAAAGGTCGAGATCAAGCTCGGCTCGTTTGTAATTTTACTTTTAAAGCTCGAGCTCGGCTAGTCAGAAAATTTTTAAGCTCGGCTCGTCTATTGCTAAATTATTATTTTTTATAATTACTTTAAATTTATTTATAATCATACTTTTTTATATATAACATAATATATGTTACTTAATTACTTTTATCATAATATTATATATAATAATATGATTTATGCAAATATATATTTATACATATTTAAAATGTAAATAAAAAATTATATGAATAAAAAACTTGTTTAGGCTTGCGAACAGGCTCGAATTCGATATTTGAAACTCGAGCTGGAGCTCGTTTAGCCAACGAGCCATAATGTGAGCTCGTTTAAGCTCGGCTTGATTCAAGCCGAGCTAGAGTAGCTTGCGAGCATGCTTGGCTCATTTACGCTCCAAACTAAACTTTCAAGTGGCTTTATTTAAAAGAAGGATACTTCTTACCATGCTTCCATACATGCTTAGTTGCTTTGCTCGGGCAGAAAAGTTCTTTCCATGGTGTTCAATCTCACCGGGATGTTGCCTAGACTTAAAAGATCCCTGTGGCCAACTCATTAGACCGCTATGTTCTCTGGTTGGGGATAGGTTATCCCCCGCCCCACCATGTGATATTAAAGAAGATGCCCTCCTCTGAAGCCTTCCACTTCCTTCAAAACCACTAATCTCAAACATCATCACCCTTGTCCTTGTCTCAACTATGTATGAGGATGCTTGGTGACAAAAGCTTCCAGCTTATCATAAAAAACAATAATCGGTATATCAGTCTTTAAGTTGATTCAACATAAAATTATCACAAAAAAGGAATATAATGAATGCCCTGATAAATTTCCTTTTTACCTGCTATTTCTGACAGCCGGAAACTGCGATCACTGTAGGAAGGAAATAGTGCAGATGGAGCAGTAATAAGTTCTAGAGTACCTTGCGTTTTGATGAATCCTTCTAACAACAGACCAGTCATATTCTGAGGTAACTCAAAACTTTCTCCACTTAAATATGTTCTCATAGTTGATCTTTCAGTCACAAGAGATCTTAAGTCATGCATCGTCATTTTCTCAAAGATTTGAGGAACCAACAGTTTTGAGAGTATAAGGGCGCTTTCCTGTTAGGACCATTTGAAATAGTATCATTCTTTCTTATATAATAAAAACAAAAATGATGTCCATGGTAAATAGGTCTAACGTGGAAACAAATTTATCCCTTTTACGCCTAGTCTTACATACCAAAGATATAACTTTTGAAATTATACCCAATCCCTAATCTTAAACCCCTAAAAAGTACATTTTCAACTTACCTGCCACAAAAAGTCATCAACTGCATCATCAGTTCCAAGCACTGACAGTATCTTTTCAGCTTCAATGAAGAAACCAAGAACCACAGAATCGGTAATAATGTCACATACGTAACGTTTTCCGGCCAGTACTTCATATAAGCCCAATGTACTTCCATGTGCAACTGTTGGATGCAATGAGTACCTTTTCTTAATCTTCTTGCTATCCCACTGCAGAAAGATGAAAGAAATTGTCAAAAGCGAACCACAACTCACAAATGCTTCTTCACAAACTCTTTTAAATTAACACTGAAATCCTATCAATTACCTTGACCACACCATTAGAAATCAGCCAAACGCCATCTGCTTTGGATCCCTCTCTATAGAGAGTCACGCCACGTAGTTTCATTGTCTCCTTGGTGGAACCCACAAGTTTCCCACGCACAGCTGATGGAAGGGCTCCCAATAAAGGATTGGTACTAATCAGATCATGTGCTTTGGGAATCTTAACTAAAGGAGGATTTCTTAGAAGTTTCTTCAAGTCAGTCTGCATTAAAATCAACATAATTTATTTGGACGATTAGACCACGCAGGCTAAAATACAAGACATTGAATACCTGAACAGCATCATGAAGATGAACCAATTCTTTCTCCTCTAATAATCCAGACTTCTCGAGATCTTGAACGTATTCAATTAGATGATTGAGCACCGAATAAGTTACTTGCCTTGTTTTCAAGACACGTAAAACCTAGAGAAACCATCATCATAAATATGAATATAGCTGCTCTTGTAAATATCAATTCATATCACATATGAATGCAGGATGTAATCTATGTTGCACAACAAGAGCTAAATCTGTAAAATTTATTGCAAGGATCTATTCGGGGAAGAAAATTCAAATAGTTGCGTTCGATGCATGTTTAGAACAATACCTATTTGTTGAACTGGATGATGTAATGTACCGGTACACTTATGTATGAAGAAATCTATGTTGCTTTTGCATGGATATTTGTTGCAAGTGTAAGTTCGCAAGTTTGGGATGTCAAAATGATTGTTTGTAATTTGAACTAACCTGTGGAAAAGTAGTGCGGACGTCCTCCAAGAATTTTTTTGCTTCCTCTCCTTCGGTCTCACTCTCAGTAATTATTGTCGAAGCAATTTCACTATCCCCTACATTAAGAGTTGGAGACATAATAATTTTAATACTTTTAGAGCTTAATATTGACCATGAAGTAATATATATCCTCATGGTTACACAACCAGTTATTAGGCCCTCAAAATCATCCAGGGCTATAGCAGCAGTGACAACCACACCACAAACACAATTTCGAAAGCTCGACATGCTGCTTAATCACATCTAACCAAACCAAACCAAACATGCCAGTATACATCCAAATTGTACAGTAGCGTCTAGGGTGGGGGATGGGGGGAGGATGAGAGCAAGCCTTACCCCTATCCAAATGGGATAAAGAGGCTGATCCCGAAGAGACCCCTAGCTCAAGGAAAGAAACACACATACAAAAGAGACCAGACGGCATGCACATAAGCAAAATACCAGTAAGGAAAATCAATCCACAATCAAACAAAGGCAATCAATAATTGATCATAGACATGATAATAGACCAGGAAGATATACAATCAAGCAAATCTATAAGACTAAGGTAGGCAGCACTCAAAACAGCAACCCGAAGGCTAAAGGCAGCCTAAATCTAGATGCTCACCTACACTAAAGGCAACATACAAATAAAGCCACACATACCAGTAAGTAATACTACTAACTAAAGGCACAATTAAGCCTAAAGAACACACATAGCACAACCAAGTTGAAGATACGACTCCCAAGCGATCCTCCAGAACTATATGCCCTCGTAGTGATCCTTAGCCTTTATCTGATGCCTCCAAGAGCTCCTATCATCGATCATGTTCTCAAAGAGGTGCAAATCTACCAAATGATGTCTAATATGCTCATCCCATGTCAATTTTGGTCTGCCTCTACTCCCCTCCACCGAGAGGTTTTCTACTCTCTTCAATGGTGTTGTCACTTGTCTTCCCCCCGCACATGCCAAAACCATCTAAATCTCCATTTTCTTATCTTCTCTGAGATGCGTGCCACCCCTAATCTATCCTTAAATACTTCATTTTTTACTAGCACAACTTTGTGTAAGATGGTAAAATACTGAATTCATATTATTGAACAATTAGGTTACAATATATAGAGATAACAAGTAACCCTAGAAACTTAACTGGGCCCGTGGGCTCATTCTAATCAAACCCTAATAATATATTCTAATACTCCCCCGCAGTCGTAGCGGAAGTAATGTACGCTAAAACTGGAAAACAAAAAAAAATCAATAATAATAAGATAAACATGCTTTAATCGACTTAACTATCCAAACTTTTGCCAAAAGACGATGTTGTGCTTGATGTTGTCATCCATGTTTTGGTTTATTGTGTAACTCATAGTTGGCTTGATAGTTAATTGGTTCTTGATTCTCGGAATGATAAATCAATAATTGACGACCATAGTCGTTCATGACTTGTCGAGGCTAGTAGCCGGTTGTCACTTGTATCCGTAGATCAAGATATTAAAGCTAAAGGAATAAAAAGAAAGCAATGCACGTGACCGCGTTTAGGCGTCGGTGTTTTGGATCCGTAGATCAAGAGAAAAAAATCCATAGACATAAAAAGAAAAAAAAGAAAGAAAAAAAAAAGAGAAAGGTCGGTTACCATGGTTAGGTGGCGATCTTTTGACCTGTAGATCAATAGATAAGATCCGTAGATCTATAAAAAAGAAAAAAAATCAATCAAACCGTAGTTTGAGATCGATGGCCGTGGACTGCGGTCCTTGGTATGGCTAAAACATCGAGAATAAAAAAACAAGAAAAAAAGTGATTGTTGCATTTTGTGAGTCATAATTCAAGAATAAACCAAGAATATGATTGTGAACCAACCAAAAGAATAGATATCTTGTTTGAATATCCAGTCGATAACAAAGCTTTATTTAACAAAAACTAGAAAACAGAGAAGATTCAAAACCGAAAACAAAGGTGGGACAGGGTGGCGGCGGTAGCGGCACACCGCCCTGTCTAGGGTTTGAACTTGGTGGCGACGGCTAGGGTTTGTATGTTTTTATGGTAGTGCATAGAACCCTAAGGCTCTGATACCATGTAAGATGGTAAAAGAATGAATTGAAATTATTAATAGGTTTGGTTACAATATATAGAGAATATAATGCAAACCCTAAAACCTAATTGAGCGCGTGGGCTCATACTAGTAACCCTAATAATAATGTCTAATACTTTGTACATCCCCCTTAGCATCTCTGCTACCTCCAAGTTTCACGATTGCATCTTCTTAGTTGGCCAACAATAAGTCCAGTATAACATAGCTTGGTTTTGGGCTCTCTAGTTAATTACTATGTGTCTCATTAATGCAGTGAATGTGAAGAATAGCTTAGAATCATTACGTGCTAACTTTTTTTGGGGAAGTGTGGGGAAGTCAAGAAAAACCCTTCAAATCAAATGGGATTGGTCATGATTGGAAAAGAAAATATGGCTTAAGAATTGATAGCTTACAAGGATTTAATTATGCTCTTTTTCATAAATGGAGATGGAGGTTTTCTAATTGCCAAAAAGTGTGGTTAAGACAAGTCTACTATGCATACTCGAGGTTCTTATGTGTCTTAGAGGAAGGGTGCTATAGGGGGCACTAGATTATCTCTCATATGTTACTACTACAATGAGGTTGGATACATATTGAACAATTGTATGAACCGTCTTGCTACCGATCTTGAATCTTAGCCACCTCCCCGTCTAGAGCCAAGATGACCGCTACTAACTAGACTACTTTATATGTTTAGGAGTAGACCCTGGTGTGCAAGGCAACTCGCCTCACTCAGGTATAATCTTTAGTGTTAACTCTATTAAAACTATATGACCAAGTAGAAACATTTAACATCACTACTATTGAAATAAGATCCAAAGGGTTGCATCATGAGTAAGGATCATATAAAGAATATTAAAATATTTAAGTAGTCCGGCCACGAAATGACGATGAGGTTAAGTTAATTAATTGGGAAATAATTGAGTCCATGTGTTTATTATTGTTTTTGAAATAATAAAGTTTCAAAAATTAATTTATTTGAAACAATATATTATTTAAATAGTTTTTTATTGTTTATAGTTAGGAATTATAGATTACCTCACTTTAAAATATATATAAAAATTTAAGTTTTTGGTGATCTCGAGCCATGCGATTGAACCGGATAAGAATCCAGGTTCTGTTTTTGTTTTCATTTCCGGTGTTTCGTGTACCTTGTCCATTGATCTCGTGGTGTCTCCTTATGGTTTATTTGTTTCTTCTCGCGAAAGGTATAAACTCTTAACTAAATCTATGGTTTTGTTTTGTTTTATTTTGTTTTATTGTTTTACAACTGAACTCTTGGTGAGTGATCTAAAGTCGGATCAAGATCGGTTCGTACAAATGCTTCCACTATCATTATAAAGGTTTAATAACCAACATATGAAACCCAACAATGGTATTAGAGACACTTTTGAAAAACCTTAAAACAATTTATGGTTAAAACCATTTAATAGCAATCAAGATTTATTTTGCTAAACTTTTGTTTGGCCAAAGATTGCTTCTTTTATGTTTATAAATTTATGGTTTTATGTTTTATAAAATTATGGTTGTGTTGTTTTTATGCAAATCAAATCCCTAGACCCGTGGTTGTATATATTGGTTGTTTAATTGAAATTTCATCTTGTATGTTTTGCCTGTTTTGGAAGGTTTATTGTAATAGATTAAGGTTTTCCAATTTGTTGTAAATTATAATTAAAACAAGACGAGATCTAGAAACTTAAGGATCAATAAACCTAGACGAAACGGAGATTCAAAATGGAGATTTTGAAGCAAGTGGGAGCAATTCAAGATCAAGATTGTTTTTCAAATTTGTCTTTTGACCCGTTTGGTATTCTTGACCCATTTGGTATTCTAATTGGCTCTAGCAATACAAACAACTATAAAGGCTTGATTTGTTATATTTGTGGTTGTTTTATTATTTGTGTGGTTGATTTAAACTTAGGTTTTATATTTGAAAAATTAATAAAACATCATAAACGTTTTTAAACGGTTTAAAACAAAGCAACACAATCATATGACAAGGTATTAAAATTGAGACCCAACAAGAAAGTGATCCGCTACAAGGTATTGTTTTTATTTGGGGGTAATCTTGTGTCATGGAAAAGCAAGAAGCAGAATGTTGCATCTCGTTCAAATACAGAATCAAAGTACAGAGCTATGGCACAAACCCCTTGTGAACTTGCGAGATTTCATAACCTACTTGACAAGATTGAGTTTAGACAAACTAAACCAATGAATGTTATAGTGAGGCAGCCATTCATATTGCAAATAACATAGCATTCACGAAAGAACCAAACACATAAAAGTTGATTGTCACTTCACTTGGGAAAAGCTGACACATTTGAAACTAGCTGAACATGAATGTTGAGTGTTCCAGCTTAAGGAGTGATGTTAGATTATATGGTTCTTATTTACTTATTTCATAATCTAGAATGTAGCCCAATGGGCTTAAGGTTTAGCTCAGAATTTGTTCCCTTCTCTATATACACACTGTAGTCCGATGTAATATATACATGTAATACACAAAATATTCGAAATATTACTTTTAGTTATTCCATGATTAGTTGATTACAATTAATGAGTTAAGTATGATTAACATTTAAGCTACAGTTTGAGAAGTATTAAGTGTATATATTGTATAAGTGCATTAGTATATGTTTTATTCATTTATGGCAAGAGAGCCCGATATAGGTTTTCTTACTGTTCTTTCCTATATATCTTATTTCCCTCCATTGTAATACATTCAGATAAGATATCCATAACCATACCCAGTATATCCAGTCCATAGCAAAGCTATGGACGGGGTCCGGGGAGGGTGAGATGTATGCAATCCTTACCCCTATCCAAAGGGATAGAGAGGCTGCTTTTAGTAAGACCCTCAGCTCCAATAAGCACACTAGATCATATCACACAATATGAAGCGAACACAATACCCATATGCGATTCAATTTATGAGATTAAATTTATAAAAAGATGAAGCATAGTTGTTACCTATAAAGTCATGTAGTTGTTGTCGTGCAATTCTATGGGCTCGGAGAAAGGCAGCTGATATGTAACAAGCAGATTCCAACCTTTCAACAGTGAAGTAGGTTACAAGTTTGCGTGGAAATGTGGTTGTTTGCAGAAACTTATAATAATAAGGGAAATGAACATTAGCTTTCAGCCCATTCCAATCACATAGTGGTTGTGACGACACCAAATCAAGTGCTTCATCCACAGATTGCATCAAAATGTTTGCTGTAAACTGGGTGATCCTACCTTCCTCTAGCATCACCCAATAAGCAGCTTGCACACCTAACATCATTGAACAGAATCCAGCATTTATGATGAAAAAATAAATTATATCTCAACATTAAATCACTCTATTGTAAACAACCTCCCAGTCTGTTTAGGGAATCACATTGCTGTCCTTACAACTATGCTAATACCATGAAGAAGCCCGGAAGTTAACATACATAAACCCTAATACCAGATGACAAGAAGCTTTATTCAGTAGTAGCTTACAATGTAACGAAAATCCAATTAACTTAATACAAGAAATAGAAAATCCAGACAGTTCTTTAAAAATCAACTTAATTGTTCCAGTTATCATTTTGGGACATGGGGTTTCTGACTTTCTGTGGCAAAAAACATCCCGACGCTGTTATTTTCTCGAGTTAGGAGCAAAAAGAAATTAAAAAGGAGAGAAAGAAATGATAAAATTATATTTCTTGTTTCCAAATTTTAAAGAAAGAAGTCACGTACAAATTTTTGCTTGTGTAGATTATGGAAAGAAAAATAACATTTTACCAATATGCCCTTAAAGTATAAAACATGTTAGGTTAAATAGAGGATTACTGGTAAGTAAATAAAAAAATCTTGTTAACCTTACCTTTCCAAATCTTCCCACATTTGGTAGACCAAACTACCCAAAACTGTCCTTGTTCTTTTTTTCTTCTCTCAAAAATAATTCGTGGACAGAAATTTGTTTGACAAACTTGACTCAAAATCATGACTTAGGCTGATTACTCAAGAGGCCTAAACTTAATGTAAGCTTGGATTAAACTGCTACATGAACTTGACTAAAAAACATGTGGAACTAGATAAAGAATGTACATTCAAATATATCAAAACATAAAATGGCCTACCATTTAAAAAGCGTATACGTATATCAGATAGATGCATGTGCTCCACATCATTGACGTTGTCATTCTCTGATGCAGTATGAGGGTGGATACGCTCTCCTTCTGAGTCATGCAAACATGAGATATATTTCTTGACCGTAGGCCAATCAGCAGGTCCCAACTCCTCATCATCTACAAGATCACCAAAAGCCTCCAGAGCTTTGCTCATCATTTCATACTTGGTGTACTCCAGTATACGCCTCTACCCAAAGAGAAAAAGACACATAGTTATAGAAACCCTTGTTCTGATGTTGAAAAAAAAGACCAACAATTTTGAACCAATATGAACTTGGACCCCAACAATTATTATGTTCAAGTCTAATAACACAAACTATATAAGACCTTTTTTTAGTTAATTGTATTCAATTTTTCAAAATAGAAGAGCATCCGTAAAGGGAAGGCCAAGAAACATGAACAATGGCTAGAAGAAATGGAGGTTTGGACTTTAGAAGTGTTTGGTGTGAGAAAAATATTCAATATGAAGGATTTTGAGTTCTAAACGACTATTGTTTACAATATGCATATAATGCATGCAGTTTTCTATTCATATTTTGACCAACCTGCAAATTGGAAAGAACTTATTGTTATTACACATCAATAGCTTCCATATTAATGAATATTTGGCAATAGAATTTAGAGAAAAAATCGTATTAATAGACACAACATGTGATAGGTAGGTCACACTATTAGGTTCAAACTGTTGGATAGTGAATTAGCTTTTCAGGAACGAAACCAAAATTAATAAACATTGTCTGTCTTCATATGTGGTTTATAAATACACCTTAGCTGCTGACAGCTTATCCATTTGTAGCATCCGCAAAACAAACTGGGTAGTTGATCCATTCACAATAAGTGTTAGAAACACAATTCCACCAGTGAAGAACACAAACTGCACCAGTGAGGAAACAATGAGATAGGCTATATGGAGTATTATGTTAAAATCAATGCATGTTTCTTGTATAGTATTTATTTGAGAAAGTCAAACATAGCACCAGGGATATGGCAATGTCAAGAGCTAAAGAATAGTACCAGGGTTCCTGTTTCGCGAGTAATGTATGATGATGTGTCAGCAGATTGCTGAAAGAACATCAATTGAATTATTTAATAAAAAAAGCGGATGGGACAATTCAGGGTCCATATCAATTATTTTTCTACAAGTAATCAAGGATAACCTGCCTTAACCGACAAAGAAAGAGACAATGCCACAGCACCTCTCAAACCAGACCAAACAAGTACAATAGCTTCTTTCCAATCCAAGCCATAACCAAAATAACTCAGCAAGGGGTATAATGATCCCACAACTATGGCTCTTGATAGTAGTAGCAGAACATATAGGAGGATGAGGTACCCCCACACATTTTCTGCAATAGATAATTACAATATGGTGATGCCCAAGGGGAATACAATAACAATTGAATGAAATTTTACATGAATACACAAATAACTAGAAGAAATAATGGACTAATCTTGACAAGTTTAATAGTTAAAGGTTTATTTAGTCATTATGTTAAAGTTAATATTTTATTTTGTTGTGTCAGCCGGAACAAGGGGTTAATAGTAAAAAAGAGTAGTTTTCATTTGTTGTGCATCACAGGTAGAAAATGATAATCCTTAAAAATAGAGCCCCAGACACCACAAAATACAAGTATACCTGACTAATAGACGGAACCCTATACCTAGTAGTAATTATGCACCTGTGATTTATACCACCACAAACCGGACCACTTATAGATTACATTGCATTTTCCATTTATGCATAACTAAGCTCTTTAACCCTGCCTTTGATTATCTTCTACACAAACACCGTGTTATGCCCTCATAAATTTCAATCACTATATACTATTCAATACAAGAAAAGGAACTGATTCCCAAACTCCTTCCAACATAAATTCAACTATTCTCCCAATCTCCATGTCTTTTTAAAACCTATTAAGATCAATAAGTGGAATGCAAAAGCATATAAAAGTTCCGTAGTATACTACCCTACTAACATTTATTATGTTAACCAATCAGTCAGGCTCACTTATTGACATGGTAGTCCACTCCAAATACCATGCCAATGGAGGGTACATAAGCATATGGTGGTTTAATAATATTAATGGAATGATTGCAGCTCATGATCAGCACTGATAAAAATTCAACAGGATGAATCTGGAGATTTCAAAAAAGTAAAAACCAAAGATGACTCTTGAGCGTGACTGCGTGAGCAATTGAAACTTCTTTGTTGAGTTATCTTTTTCTTTTCTGAATCAAGATTTGAGAAATATAAGCTATTATTCAGCGAATGCATCTTGATTAGAGAACTACATGTCAACAAAAACTGATAAAAGTACAATCAGTGAACAAATGGAGAATATAAGTTTCTGGGCTAGGATAATAGCAAAGAAAGCGTAAAGGCCAAGAAGATAACAGTTTCAAAAAAGGGTGGCCTTAATACTTTCACTTTCTTACTTTCTATTCACATTATCAAGGTTTTTTTCTTCACTGATTCTTGGTCATGTACTATTAGTCTATAATTCTGGATTATAGTCCCTTTATAGTATATATACAGTTTATGCAGATTAGAGATGCTGGCATCTTATTGTAACTGTGTGTTTAAGATAAAAACTGCATCCAAAGTCTTCAACAAATAAACATAACGTTCTATTGTACTCCATAAGCTTGCATTAAATGATAACAGAATCATTGGCCATGATAACTCTTGATTATCATGCTCCTCTTAAGTTAATGGACATGCCGGCATGTGTGACATGTAGGAGAGTGTTTTTTACTGTATAAGAGAAGAAAAAGGAGAAATTAGCAAGATAGAAGAGAGCTTACCCTCATGTTTAAGAATATTATCACCTCCGAGAATACCTTCAGCTATCACTACTCCACTGCAAAATAAAAGAAACAGAATTATTGAATTTAGTTTTTCTCATAGTCTACTCACCAACCATGACATTGCTACCTTATGAACTTTTCACTAAAAATAATGATATACAGGAAGTTTTCTTCTAGGAACACAAACCTCAATATGAAGATAAGTGTATTGGCGATGTATGCCACCATTTCCCTGCAGTTTAACATGAACAAGGGCTGAAAGAGTATTACAAAGAAATTTATTTCAATGCATGTTGGAAGAAGACGATAAACAGTAGTAAACAGCTAGAACAAATATTAGAGGTCTTGGTCAAACTGAACCAAGAAGGTGATTATATATTGATTGTTTGTATCTCTATATATAGAGTACTAGGTTAGAAACCCTGTGTAATACACGGGTTGCTTAAATTTAAGGCTATATTTTAGGAATAAAGATCTTCATATTACATATTTATGAAATATTATATAGTTTTGAACATATATTTATTTTAAAATATAAAATACTTTACAAAAATAATTATAGAAATCATCTAATAGGAGATAGACAAAAAACAAAAAAATATAAAAACAACTAAAGCAAATTTATATTTATATAATTAATATGAGAGAGAGGCGGGAAAAGAAAGTTGAGGAGGCATGAGAGAGTGACACGTATCACTTAGGTTTCACTTATTAGTAAAGAGATATATCGAGTATATATGTGTACAGTATTATACATAGATACTTTCTAAACTATAATAATTACATAACTAGTCTAATATTTCCTTGAACGACATGTAGCGTGGAATGTAAAAAATAATAATTTTGGTTTTAGAAACCTCTGATGCCAGATGGCGTCGGTGGTGAAAGAAGGCATTGGCAGGGAACGAAGGCCAAAAGTGACACAAGAAGATGGATCTAGGCCAGTTTGACCGACTAGAGTGAAATCGCTGGCGGCGACAGTAGACGTACTCGCCAAAAACTGGAAACTGACCGGAAGTCAAATTTCTGGCAAGTGTTTTCGTGCGGGTTTAGTACATCTTGACTTTATGGCGGTGCTCTTCATGCCAGAAAGGACATGCACCGTACGACGCCAGTATTTATTTATGTTACAAAGTTTACTAGAACTACTTGCATTTTATTATAAGCTTATGATTTGGTTTTAAATGCAACAAGAATGGAAAACAATTCTTAATTGTTGGCACAAAAGATAAAGATGATTACATGGCATTAGTTTCAATAAGGGCATGTGTCATTATGTTGTTGGGGTGGAGCCTTGATTAAGGCAGTCGATCCAAAAATGGCAGCCGACCCTAGTGGGTTTAGGGATGTTAGACTAATGTTGGTTTATGTTTATCTAGTCTTAGTAATTTTCTCATTAGTCTAGGGTACCTAGATGTAACTTATTTATCTATATATGTTTGTGTAATCTCCTTAATATTCAATCAATAAAAATTACCTTCGATAGTTTGATTTGGTATCGGAGCCAAATCAGACTCTGACCCTAATCAGCATCTAAACCCTAATTCTTCCTCTAAACCCTAATTCTGCCGTCAACGGTAACCATGGCTGCAACAACCGCCTTTACCAATGCAAAGAAGACCATCCACAACTCTCATAAATTTCCTTTTACCCTCAAACCCACGAACTATGGCCACAGGCGTTCAATGGTTGAATCGTTTCTCACATCACACAACCTTTTCGATTATGTTAATGGAACAATACCCTGTCCGGACAAAACGGTTACTGTTGGATCAAACACCACCGATAACCCTAGTTATACCCCGTGGATTTCCAACGATGCTCACATCCGAACTCTAATCACAACTGCAGTCTCTGAGGATTCGTATCAAAATGTACAAGGAAAAACTTCCCGCGAAGTTTGGCTTTCATTAGAGCGGGCTTATGCTCCAAATACTACTGCTCATGAATTCACTCTCAAAAATCAGCTTCTCAGAATAACTCAAAACAGTGATGAAAAACCTACAGATTATCTCTCAAGAGTACAAGGGTATGCAACTGCCTTGGCGAACATTGGTGAACCTGTAAAAGACAAAGATCTTGTTATGTTTACTATTGCAGGATTACGAGAAGAATATAATGGCCTCAAGAGTACCCTGTTGACTCGTTCTCCTCCTATTACCTTCACCGAAATCCATGCTATTCTCAGTGACCATGACTACCTAATCACCACCACTCTAAACACCAACCCGAAGGCGTTTCTTACTGCCCAACAGCCCTGTTTTTCAGCTCCTCAACACCAACTTTCTACTGCTGCTCAATCAACCCGACCAACTCTTGATCAGTTACAGCAACAACTTCAAAACATTCAGTTAATGGCGTCTCAGTTGGGACAGCAGCTTAGTCTAGGCATCTTACCAAAGCCTCAAGCAAATTATAGTTCTTGGTCTTAGTGTCTTACAACAACAATCGAGGTGGTCGACACAATCGCACCTACTCACGTGGTAATCCTCGTGTTGCCTTCACCTCACGACCTAGAGATAACAGTGGCACACGACAATTCTCTTGGGCTTCAATTCAGAATACGGTTTATGGTCACTGCAATTGTTGTGGGATTGGTCACCTACCCTCACAGTGTCCAAATCAACAGAATCATCCTCGTTCTGCACCTCAAGCCAACTTCATAGCCCACTCCGATATTGGATCCTCTTATGGCACAACTTGGAAACCTGACACTGGTGCAACACATCATGCCACTCCAGATCTATCAAGTCTAGACAATTCCGAGGCATACTATGGTAACGATTCTTTACTTGTTGGTGATGGTAAATCTATTCCTATCATTAACATTGGCTCTTCAAAAATCTATTCCTCACACAAAACTTTTCATTTATCTAATATTCTTCATGCTCCTAAACTAACACAAAACCTTTTATCTGTTCAGAAATTTTGTCTTGATAACAAGTGTCTTCACTCATCTTACTTTGTTTTGAAGGACGAGTCTACACACAATATTCTCCTTATGGGTCCCAGTGAGCAGGGTTTATATTCCATTCGCATTTTTCAACTCAAGTCTTTACCTAAGGTTGCATTCACTGTTGTCAAAGCTTCGTCAAATATTTGGCATCAACGTTTAGGACATCCTCATAATCAAGTGTTTCGTTCAATTATTTCTCATTGTTCTTTACCAGTTTCGAATAAACTATCCAATCATTTATGTTCTTCTTGTC
>BJCM01065858.1:7928-19874 GCA_018326385.1 Flaveria bidentis | reverse complement strand
AAAAAAAGGAAAAAAAAACAACCTGTTTTGACATTCTTACCCATTACCACCTGACCAGAACATATTGCCACCTTAAATACCTAAACAATATTGACCAATAAGTCAACTTACCCGCTCAGGAGGCAAACCTTCCCATGGTCGACTGAGAGTACATAACTCCCACATGATGACTCCAAGGCTGAAAATATCACATTTTTCAGTGAAAGGTTCGTTTCGGATAAGTTCAGGAGCCATCCATTCAGGGGTGCCTGCTGATGAGGTATCTTGCATGGGTGACTCTGTCATCATTCTTGACAGCCCAAAATCACATATCTTTACGGTCCAATGCTTATTCACCAGGCAATTTGCACTTTTTATATCACGATGAGCTATCTTCATTCGGTGAATGCACATCAACCCTCTTATCATTTGAATAAATGCAAAAAGGAAAAACAAGAAGATTAAGTCAGGTCATGTGCTGCCATTCATGTAAAAGTTGTATGAAATAATTATCCTCTCCCTGATAGAGGTGGCAAGATACGTGGGTTGGCACAAATAATTATTAACTTTTTAGTATGAGTCTTTTTAGTATGGGTCAAAATGAGTGATGTATGTTGGATTATTGGGTTGAGATGCATGCACAGATGCACTTTTTTGACAACTTATTTAATAAACAAATCATGCATTTAAATGTGATTAGAAAAGCAATATTATTGCAATATAATCTAAATAAACAATGTAAAACTATGTATGCATTATAAACAGACTTTCAGCAACTTTCAACCCATTTGACATGTTCTCCTTCACAAGGCAAATCGACTAATCCATTAAAAAATGGGTTGAAGTTGCAACCTATAGGTAGAACAATCAGTTCTTCAACTAATCACAAAAATGTTTCTTTAGTAGACAGTAAGCGTTATCTTCATATCTGAAAGTATGACTTAGTTTTAAGTGTTCACAAAAAAAATTAACTATTAAAGGTACAGGACCAAACAAGCTGAATGATGTCAAAGGACCATCAAAAGATTGAAACTAAAGTATGAAGTTGGAACCAAAATTAAACTTCTGCTAAAAGCCTAATACCTACCCATCTGAGTAGACCTGTAGAGTAACTAATACCATATGAAACAACATTCAGGCAGCAATCTAATATCATTTGAAAGTCAATCAAAAATTCAAAAATTCATAGCAATTGGAAAAAAAATTCCTTACAGATTTGGCGCAAAATTGACCAACCTGCATATATCACGAAGCATTTTAAGTCTTCTTCGCCAGCTGAGTTTCTTCTTCTGTCCACTCAAGTGGATCAAGTAATACAATGAACCCATCTCCATATACTCAGTAACCATCGACAAGCGCGGAGGCTTTGTGCAGGCACCAAGAAACAGTATAACTGAAATTAAATTATCAAGTGGATTAGCAGAATGCCAATGTGAAAACTGTATGGCCTCAAGTATTCTACATTGCAAAACTTGAAGAACAAAATGAAGCATGAACATGGTGTTTTAAGCTCTGGGGTCTTGGTGCATGCTATTTTACTCATGTGAATTGTAAGTGGTATAAGAAATTTAATAATCAGAACCACATAAACGGTTATAAAAATAGGGCTGTAGAAGATAGTATATGGATGTTCTACTGTTTACAGTTGTAATAACCAGGTGATCAAATGTTTAAGTGCTTGACAATTTCTGCTTATTTAAGAATTCTAGCATATAAAATGACCAACAAGACATTTTTCTGCCAAAAAAATATGAAAAACAAAATGAAATGAGTGTATGAAGCCAGGGACCCTTCAGTTGATCAACTAAAAATTGTGAACCAAAAAAAAAGATGAAAGAGAATAACCAAGAACAAGAATTTTATTTAGGTAAACCACAAACCCCATATCGTTGCAAACAAAAAACAAACCATCAATTGCTAATACACAGACTCAATGACCAACCTAAACTATAATACCTAGCTTAGCTTCCAGTTAAATAAACTTCCAAATAAACCTCACAAAATATTTGACCCATACCATAAATAAGAACAATACTAAAATAAAACTCATAGTAAAAACCGACTCAGACTAAAACTAGACTTGACACCCCAAGTTTTCGAACTCCTTTCACATTTGAACCACAATTAGGATTACCTCCAATAGTATTTATCTCTTGGTTAGGGTTTAAAAAATGGTAAAATAGTTTTTTTTAGTCCTCGGGCAATCACTTTTGTTACAGGCTTGCAGCTAATAGGAAACTAGATCATTGACCCTTAAACAACAGGAAACAAATTATTTTTATCCAACCAATACACATTAATATGATGACTTCAAGAAGCAATAATCAACTGTGGTTTCAAAATGTAAATCCTAACACCCCTCTAAATACCTACACCTGTAACTTCATTGGAGTTATTCTTGTAGTCTGTTAATTACAATTACTAGTTTATTATTAGAGTTTATTTGTATTTAATCCACGGCCCTAAATAGCTTTATCCAGGGTTTCTAGTTTCTGTTTTTCCTATATAAGAATTCCTCCACATTGAAATATACACCTTTAATTAATCAGTTCCAGTTTATTTTACATAATCAAGAGTCAGAATGTAACATTATTTGGTGGAATAATTTGATTTTTTATAAAACCATCCTTTACTCAAAATAAAAAATATACACAGAGGATAGAAGCGCATACCATTTGGATGTCGAAGGCGACTGTCAAAAACCACAAGGAAGAAAATGAAGTTGGGTCAGAAGAGTACCACTAAATAATAAATAAATGACTTTAACTAATAGATACCTGAGAATAGATATTTCATTGCAGAAATCTTCCATGTTCTCAGCTGTAAGATCTTGTTCAAGAAAAACCTTTATTGCCACCTCTGTTCCATTCCAAATGCCACGAAAAACCTCCCCAAAAAATCCTAAAAAAATGAGCACAGATCAATGATAATAGTAACAAAGCTAAACAGAAGGCGTGAAAGGACTCATGTAAATTATTTGGTTATATAGAAAGACAGCTCTTGCGAGTGGACAGGTTCTTCTGGATCTTAGGTGACATTGATAAGCAAGAAACAAGCTTATTCAAAAACTGAAACACTCAAGAGTAGCATGTCCACAGAAGATACTTAATTCTTCTTATAAACTCTATTAAGCTTATTAGAATAATTACAACTTCTATTATGGCCTTTGAGAAGAGAATATGGTAAAGGTTCAAAATAAGTATATACCAATTCCAACTCGAGTGCCAACAGTAATTTCAGAGAAATCAATATTCCATTCTTGATAAGGTAGAAGAGGCTTATTTTGAAACATGGGTGAATCCAGAATTTTGCTCCATGTTGAGACTGCTTCATCACGAACTGTGACATCTGAAATACCACCAGAAGCTTTTGGGTTCCTGAATTCATGAGGAGATGTAGGTAATGATATTGCCTTTTGAGAATTCATGTGTTCCCTTTTAAGAGAATATAAAGGCATTCCATCATGCTCCGGTTCCTAAACAAAAGACCACACTCGGTGAGCGCATCAAGAACATAGAGTATAGCATACTACATATATGTAGTACTAGTATCATGTATATACTACATATATGTAGGATATCATACTACATGTATGCCGTATGTCAAATTATATGTATGCAGTATAAAAATACTACATGTATGTTGTACCGAAAACTCAGAGCGTTAATTTTATCAATATACCAATATTATACTCAAAACTAAAATAAAAAAATTGGTCATTTAGTGGTGCATTTTAAAAAAATAATAATAACATCTGAAAAAGTTACAGACGTTTAAAGATTAAATAAAAAGAGTTTTCTAGTTTTCTCATGAACCTTACCGTATATATGTGTGCATTATGTACACAAACGAAACGATATGTGAATGTAAATGTATATATGATCTTTAAAAGTGCCAAATATATTGAGATTACCCACTAGCCCTCGTTTCTAAATCAACCTTACTTTACACTTGCAACTTCCTAAGCTCCTATACATAACACCTAGGATCAATTTTACATCCTCAAAAAATTACCTCCCACAAGTTAAACTCTCAATACTTTATAAATCTATACAAACTAATGTACCTACTACAAAGAAACAAAACTTGTATTAATACAGTTTACACAAAAGGAGGAATAGAAACACATACATCTTTCTGTAGGTCTATGTTCTGCAACCTACTCTCCACCTGTTCTCTCAGTAGTTGATTCTGCTTTAATGTTTCATTCATTGCCCGCACAGCCCTGCATGTTATAGAAAGGAGAAATATCATGTATGGCGCCAAGTATTAAAACCTCTTTAATGTTTCTTCAATCGTGATGCAAAGAAAACATTCACAAGATATATCACAGAGGTTGTAAAGATTATACCTCGTATCATACTGTTGGGATAGTGTTATCTATATTATTACCTAATTTTAGGGTTTCAATTGTATTGTCAATGCACCTGACCATGAGCCACTATTGTAAGTATTTATTTGTTTGTTTTACTGAATAAGATAGATTAGCACAAAATTAATCCACTGATTAATCATAATACTTCACGTGCTTTAAGGCAATGTAATTGTAGCAGTGTAATATGTCTATGGAATGCCCTAAAACACTTTAAAACATACAATACCTTAACACTCCTCACGCCTCTTTTTATTGTTCTACCTACAATTTTTTGTAGTAAATAATCAGCATAATATTAAGCCTACTCAAATAAATCTCATGTGCGTGTTCTAAGATGCAACTTTGTGGATGAATCTCTAAGACAGGTACCACCTGTACGGCTTAAATGCTAGAATTCTATTGCGATAGAAAATGATTTGTGGAATTTTCCACTTGTGTTCATTAGTGGTGAGGTTTCTCATCCATGTAATCTTTTACACATTACAAAACTAGATATACTAACAATAATATATCACAAACCCCAAATGGCATACATGCCATTTCTAAAAATCCTAAAGTCAAAGCAAAGATGTTATCATTCCAAACTTATTACAAATTATTTTATCAGTGCTTGGCATAAGAGCTTTGTGAGAATGCTTGCAAGTTGACACCAGGTATTGATGTGCACTAGCTAGATCGATGGAGATGTATTTCACTAAACACTTAAGCTTCAAGTCATCTATTAGCACCCACCTTGTCACCCATGTCATATCACATCTATGACATCCTAATGACCTATATCACATCATGCCATTAGTCTATGCTCAATGCTCAATCAAGAAACTATGTATTGTTTCTTTCTTTCTCTCTGATCCAACAAACTAAACTACCTTAAACAAATACATAATATCATGTAGTTAACCTCCTAAAATCTTAATCTACATCTATGACATCCTTCCTTAATGAATGCACCCACTAAGTAGTGAACATGCTCTAAACAAAGTATCTAAGCCTGGTGTGGCCTTGGGATACAAAAAAATACAAAGTGATGCATCCTAATGACCTATATATGATGTGGACATGAACCGGTTTAAGACACTAACAAGAAAGACTTTGTCGAACTGAGTAAATGTCACGTGATTTGACTTTTCGACAAGCCTCCTATATCACTTTGGATCCTTCATAAGACTTCCATCTTCTATGGAAGAAGTTTTCTTGTAGCAACCATTAGACTCAAAAGACCACACTCAGTGAGCACATCAAGAACATAGTTTCATTGAGAGTAGAAACCCATGCAAAGACTGAGAAACTTCTATCTCGAAAAAAAATGAAGCCATCCTCATATTCTAGATGCCTGACCTAAAGTTGACTATGAGAAGCGCTTAAATCTAAAATCTAATTTCTTGGGAATTGCAGGCTTAGTTTAAAAAAGCGTGAGGCGCTCCGAAGCGTTTAGGTACCAAAATTCGAGGCGCCACGCCTCAAGCGCGAGGCGAGGGCTTCACGTATGCGAGGCGCTAAAACTAAAAATAATAATAATAAATTATATTATGCATGACACATTTCACTTCATAATCATAAACACAAAACGTACTTATAATTTAAAGTTTAGAACATAATTAAACATCTTTAAAAAGATAAATAAGTGTCTCAAATCATTCATTCAACAACAAACAACTTTAAAAACATAAATAAGTGTCTGAAATCAATCATTCATCTTTAAAGAGATAGCCCAGAAATTGATCTAAATAAAAAGCCCAATATTTAACTACACTTAACCAGGCCTGATTTAGACCCAACATACATGAAGCACCGCTTCACGGTGCCTCACGCCTTCCTCCTGAAGCGCCGCTTCAGAGCGTTTCTTGTACAATCGGCGCCTCGGTGAAACGAAGCGCTATCCCAAACGCCTCTAGCGCCTCGCGCTTTAATCGGCGCCTCAGAGCGCTTTTTTAAACACAGATTGCAGGCCATACAAATATTTTCTAGAGTACATATAGTTAACCGTCAAAGATTTAAAAATAGCCTTTTGCAACCAACCAACAAACTTTTAGCCAGTGTAATGAAAAGTCGGAATAAATCTTCGTTGTAATACCCATTTAAACCGACAATGTGCTCCATAAAGATGTGGCACCAAGTCCTAGGTGTGCTTCTTCTATAAGTGAGCTATCTCTTGTTACATTACTTTAAAATGGGTAAAAATGGTTGACTGGCCAATAAACAAACCCTCCTCATCTTCATTCCTAATTCTTGAAAATTTGCAAAATGTTGGAGAGAAGGTAATGAGAAATTAAGTTCGCTAACTAATATTAAGGTTTAAAAAAGTAAATGTTGGAAAGAACATGGAGAACATAAAAAGGGCACAAGCGAAAAACATAAAAATGTAAGGATTACAAACCACGTATAAGAACAGCATAACCTCCATAGTTAATATACTATAAATACTAACCTAACAATGTCATCACCGATTTCTGGAGTAATACTAACGCTTCTTCGATTTCTACGATGTGCAGACGTTGATGTGCCTTCTGACCTGCAGAATACACACTTAATACATCAGCATTAGTATTTTGTTAAGAAAAAAAGTGAATAGTTGTTTATTAGTATAGGATATTCTTTCAACTTTCAAAAACCTCACCATTATTTACATGCATACCATTACATTTGATGAATATATAATTGTGAAAAGTTGGACAATAATGAATGTATGTATCTTTAATCATACTACATAAGGGCATTCTTGAAAAACTTATCTTAAAGACACCTACCGAATAACTAGGTAAGACATTGTCACTTCATCAGCTTATTTGTTTTATTATTCTAAGTCTTTCAACATTATAAGCTGTAAGTTCTTACCTAAACAAGTGCCATCACAGCATTCTGTCACACAACTCGATAACTTTCTATCGCCACCATATCCTCCTAATTCTTCACTTAAAGCCTAACTTCACCTACTTAACCATGTTTGTGCATGAAAGTTCTTAATTTGATTAACTCAATCTAGACCAAATTCATCGCTTGATATCATGCTACTTGCCTACTTGACACTTGTCGAAGAAAATTTGTCTCTAATATCTATTCATTAGCCATTTTCTCAGAAGAACAAAATAAAATAAATGCATTTGATGACAAACTAGGGCACAAAGTTCTATTACATATGATATGCAGTTCTCAATTGTATATTTTCAGCCGAGGAATGAGCTTAATAAGTAACAAAAGTGAGATCACAATTCCATGAAATTTTGATAATTTCCTTTTAGTAACATGTCTAAAGATATCCATACAAATACTAGAGGGACAATCAAGTCTTAAACAACCTTTGGCTTGTTTTAGTGATAAGTCCCTTAAAGCATGCATCTATAGTAAAACTCATGAAATGTCTACAAATATTGTTAACACTTAAGACGATTAGTTTTAAAACTTACAGACTTTTTATGTAATGATGTATGTTCCAGCATGCATCAAAGTAATACTTCGCAAGAATATACATATCATGCACTGATGATTTGAACAAATAACATAAGAACAAAAGTCAAAGCATTAATAAGATGTCCATGCCATGTCTTGTAAGCTTCAGAAATATAGGAAGGATATAGAAATTAAAAGAACTAAGAACCTTGATGGACCAATATCATCATGATAGTCTCTAAATGGACTCCTACCACCACTGAGCATGGACTGCCCACGTGCTCGAAAGAAAGGATGCTCTGGACTGTAACACTCAAAAATAAATTACATATCAAGATCACTATGCTCTTATCTCTTTTTTTTCTATTTAGAAAGGCAAATAATATGATAGTGGAACTATAAAAGTATTAAGAAATTTCCTAAAAAGCAATTATGGTTATAGTGTTCAGCTTTCTAACTACTTTAGCCTAATTAGCTTCCAACTTGAAGTTTGATAACCAACTATTGACATCTCGACTTATAAGCAATGCAATTTGCCAATCAGTTAAAAACACAAAGCATACTGCTTAAAAACACTTAATATAAATAAAACCTGAAATCTGTTGATTTATTGCATTTATAATGGAGGCATAATACCTACTGCTATATGTTGTTGGCAAAAAGTCTAAGCTCTATAAGGTATGGATATGTTTTAAACCTCTTACCAATAAGAATTATGTAAGACTTTGTCTTTTGTACCAGCAATACTTTATTAAAAAGATATAGATCACTAAGAATCGATTGTTGCTTTATGAGATCCAGACCAAATAAAGAATAAATAGAAATGGAAACCCAAATGTGTATCCAATATATGATAAGTTTATAGAACATTTAGTAGCACATCCTAGCTTTCAACAAAAGTTTGTCTAAATTCACAATGAAAAAAGAGCATAAAGCATGGGAATGAAGAAAAACCTTGAACTAGTAGTCCTTGGTTCATTTATAACCTTTCTTCGGCTCCTTCGCCAGAATGTAGTAGCGATGTCTGGTTCACTACGGGATAAACTGATGCAAAGAAAAATATATGAACTGTTAATACAAGCTACTATTTTCTCAGTATGTATCAGGTTTCTACGTATTAATAAATTTTATTTGACACTTTATAAACAAAACTGCAATCCTAGTGAAAGAAAACATGTTAAATATATATAAAAGAACACCTCCATTTTCCATCAATGGATGATGCAGAACGCATCAATTTACTCCTCAATGAAGGTCCAGGGGCATTCGAAGATGATTCCAATCTCCGCTGATAATGGAGGTTGTCATCTTTCTCATAACTGCAGAAATTAAAACCTTGCTAATTTCAGAAGCATCCACAGCATAATATAAATATTATATTGGAATTGGAATATTATATAAAATACTGAATAAATCTAACCTGTCATTGTCCATCCTCTCTGAAGAACCATATAATGGGCTGTTTGGTTCTAGCGGTGAATCACACGAATCATTTTCTGCAGAATCACTTTCTCCCGCTCCAGAAATATGGGTCATAAAAATCGCCTTTGTTGATTGGGGTATGAGTTGGCCCGGAAATCGCATAAGATCAACGACTAGTTCTACAGAGTTCAGAACAACTACAGCAGACATATGCTTATACAAATCTACACACTCACCAACTCCATCATCAGGTAACCCCTGAAAAATTAAACATTAACTTTATGTCTAGAAAACTGAGCTGTGTACTCTCAGAACGCTGCATTTTATTCTTCATCATGTTCCACCAAGTATCAACAAAGAAAATATTTGGATTTGCGTTTTGGAACCAATTATAGTCAATAGTCAATTTTTAAAGTTCAAATAAACAAATATTTCCTCTAAATATGTTATTGCTTATGAGTTATCAAATAGATTTTAAAAACTATTAATCCTTCTCTAAACCTGATTTGAGACTTTTACTCTTATACAAGATATATTTCCTGTCTTCACAAAATGATTATTTGGTCATTTTATGTATGAGTATCTTTAAAACTAATCAGAATTTTCCAAAAACCCAAACAACTGAGTATTACACTTCAACTGGCAAAAGCATATCCAAACATAATCTCCACAACCTGTTTAATACAATGGATTAACTGATTCTAATCATCCAATAATAAATAATCACTTCCAAAAAGCACACCCAAACACCCCTTAATCACCAGATCATCAGGGACTATATATTGAATTTTAAAGAACTTATGCTTACCACGACCAGTCTACTTTCCAAACCTACAGTATCAGCAAGAACTTTAAACAGTATTGCTCGAGGGCGACATGAACCGTTTTTAATATGCCCCAGCAACTGGACACCTCGACTGCCAGGCACATGAGAAGCATCCTCAAGTGTAGCTTTAATTGGGCTATCGAACTGTGGCCGCTTATAAAAATCTGAGACCTGTAGATGATTTACATGCACCTTTATAAACAACATACTGAGCTTTCAAATATATAATGTAAACATAACACCACAAATTTATGACACCTAATAGTTCCCACCTCTTCAGGATGGTTCTTATACGCTGTGATGCAATTCAAACTTAATAATAAAACCAACTAGATTTATACTAGATGTGAAACTAAAAGTGTTTTTTACTTCTTTTTAAGGAATTAGAAAGAAAATAAAATCTCCATTGAACATGCACCCAAAATTTTACGGTAGTAACATCAAATTAGTAGTGCAACAATCTGCAACTGGTATTTAACATCCAACTAAGCTTGTCTAAACATGTACAAATGGCTGGTCATATCACTAGCATAGTGGCATGTCAATTGTTGCTAAAAGTAAGCAAACCTCAAGTGCCCCATTTATTTAACACACTACTCAAGAAACAAATAAACCAGGCCACTCTTAGTGGTTTTTGTTATATTGCATCCCGTCTCATACATTAGCAATAACTTTCATACAAAGAATAAAGGAAGAACTAATTAATAAAAAAAACTTCAAAGTAAAGCCATGTTTAAAACTCACCAATCCAGCAATCTTTTTAATAATAGCTGCAGGATTCAAGTTCAGACCTTTGACTAGTGTAAAAATGAGTTGCTTTAACATGGAAAGCTTCTTATCTTTTTGAAAATCAACAAGAATGATATCAGCTTTCACACCCTGGAGTTCCAAATCATGGAGCTCCTCCAATGTTGGAATATCATCAAAAAGATCTTTGAGCCGCTTATCCTGTACAGGATACAAATCAGTAGAATCAAAGCAGATTCTTCTAGAAAAGTTTCCATCATTTTGACAAAGTTTAAATGTAATTCTAGATGTTCATACATGATGTCTGCATGGAGGTACTTTCTATATCAGCAGCAATGAAGCTTGCAACTGATACTTCATAACAAAAGTCTTACAGAACAAAAAACTTTGCATATGCATTTATTAGTATGATGTCTACTTGTAGGCTATGATTAATTTCACTAGCATCTCAAATGTAACATCACGTCACATTAAAGTGAGAAGATTAAAGCTTTATCCTTCATTTAAGTTCTCTCAATGATTTACTTTAGACACCCACTACATGCCAATCTAAATACCCAACCTCTCATGTACCACTTCTGTGATTAGAAAATTCCAAACATTAGTGACTGTCAGACAGTTTGTACGTCACACAATGAGATCGGTAGTATAAATGTATAATCATCCTTGTAGAATAATAAACATGATGAAAAACTAGCAAGTATGGCCAGATGTGAGTCCCATATACATTCTGGAGGTCATGAGGGATCATCTTGTTTGCCAACAGTCATCAGTGATCATATATTTTCAGTTGAGTAGCAAGTATGACTCATCACCCAAAAAAAAATTCAGTTGAGTGGCAATCATATATTCATATAATTCCAACATTAGCCAACACAACATACTTTAAAGAAAGGAAGAACTCAACTGTAAAGTGTGTTACTGCAAAACTGCCCAAACAGGCTTGCCTGTTTTGGGACAAACAGATCGTTTACAGTATTCACAACAACTCTAATGAGCACAATAAAGAAATTTAGCCAGGCGGCCTTCAAGAAAACACAACCTGTATGATGTTTGTTTGAGAAAAACACCGGGTCAAAGTGTCAAACATGACTAGAAAAACACGGGGTCAAACAGAAACCCAATTACGTGTTGAGTAGAAACTAAAAGGGTAAGAAAAAGGTGTTCATTACGAAACTAGCCTGTAAAAAAAGAATACTCACCCCCCCCT
>BJCM01065857.1:0-14691 GCA_018326385.1 Flaveria bidentis | reverse complement strand
GGATTTGATGACTTATCAGACCAAATCCAGAATGCCTACGTGGCACTGGTGCTGAATCACCCCTTCAGCTTCTCCAACATGATATTCTCATACCTGATCGAGAATCTTGAGGCAAAAGGCAAAAGAGGGATTTTGCATGTACCCAAGGTTTCTTTAGTTGATCATCGACGAGAAGCTGCCTTCTTTGCCTAAGGAAAGCCATGATGCGGTATCACTTGAGGTGATGGATGACACTACACTAGGCCGCATGAAGGTGTACAGGGGGAAGCAGGTTAAGCCCCCTGTGAAGAGACTGTTCGGGCACCTGGCCAGGGATGAGTACATGGCGCCGGCAAGGCGTAAGTGGCGCCATGAGGAGAGTGATTCAGATGTAGAGTAGATTGCTCTTCCATCTGATGACTCCGATGATGATGACAGTGGCGCTGGTGGAGACTCTAGCCCCGCTACTTCTAGGGCCACCACTACACATGTTACACCTCCACCACCCACTCATGGAGATGCTACCACAACCAGTTTTCATTAGGATTTTTGTCCTCCTGATGAGGAGGAGGAGTCTGAGGAAGAGTCTCTGGTGAGAACGGTGGGAAGCCGTGTCGTAGCCACAGAGAGAGGTATAAGGGCGGGTTGTGGATGCCAAGGGGAATCCGGGGATGCTGCTGCTGCTGATTTAGATCCCTCATATACCCCGGACCCGTTGTACAACCAAGGGGGAGCCACATTGCCTAAAGGCACAAGGAAGAAGAGAATGGTTCACCCCTATGGCAAGAAGGGGAAGAGAGTAAAGTTCACCTTGACCTCTGCTACAGCCACAACCACTACCTCAGCCATTACTTCCACCAATACCACCACCATTGCCACCATTCCACCTACCACCACTACTACCACCTCACACACCACCACTACCACAGCCACTCCACCATTTACCCATATCACATCCACCACCACTACAGCTTACCCATCACCACCCACACATATACAACCTCCCATATTCACCACTGCCACCACCACCACTACTAGCCACCAGGTAGGACCATCATATCACCCATCTTTCCCTTCAAGATCATCTCTACCTCCAAGTGGGGTAGAGGAACAGCTATCGGCACTAAATTGTATGGTGCTGAAGCTGTTGGTTGCCGATGACGAGAAGACTGCTCAGCTCCGATAGCTAGTGGAGCTTACTGCTGCACAAACACAGCAGATCTCTCAGTACGCACAATAGATTGAGGAGCAGGCTCAGCATATGGCTGCTCAAAGTCAAGTGATTACCCAACTCAAGGAGCAGAACATGCTATCTACTAAGAAGATCAAGGAGTTGGAGGATGCCAAAAGGACCATCATGCTCAAACTTAAGGGCACAGAGGATGAGCCTCTAAAGATCCAAGAGGGATATGGTGATGATGGTGATGATGATGATAGTGATGATGATGATGATGATGGTGATGATGATGGTGATGATAAAGAGGATGGTACAGAGGGAGCTGAAGATAAGGATGTAGGAGACGATGAAGGAGAAGGAGATCCATTTTCTTTGGGTGCACAAGAAGCTAATGAGAGGCGGACCAAAAATAATCAAGATCAGGGTGCCTCGACATCAGCCCCGACAGCAGAGGAACACATGATTCAGGACAAACGTAATGCATATATGTTTATGTTATTTAAATCATGTGTAATTGAATATTGTATTAAACTTATGTGGATGAATGTTTATGTATATATTGAATGTTTACTATCTTGATTATTTACTCATGAATGATGTATTACATATTTTAAATCAAGCAAATCCAAACTATCAACGAGATGAATACGATGTTGCTCCCCTGCAGTAGATCAAGACTCAGTTCACTTTGATACTTGATCTGCAAGGGATTGTCAGGAGGTCAGTGAGCTATACTGCCGAAGAAGGAGAAATCATTCATGACCTCACTGATGAGCAATTGGCAGAGATGTTCTGGTTAAATCCGAATGAACTAGTTAAAGAAGCCCCTACCGTCGATGTTACTAGTGATGCCGAGCTCAACGATGTTGATGTGATAGAGATTGAAGACGTCACAACATAGCACTATCCTGAATATACTGATCGAGAGGGAAATGTGGTTCCTGATTTTGGAGATACACTCGACAATAATATGTATGCTAAACTGGATACGATGGAGAGGGAGACCGAGAAATCAGAAAGCCAATCCCAAGCCTTGGACGCCGATGTTGAGACCAAAAAGGCTGAGTGGACGGCTTGTTTTGCAGAGATCCGTGCCCAACGCACAACGCCAAATCCGAGTGCCTACGCCAAGCTCTACAAAGTAAAAAAGCATCTAAAGGTGTCTGGCAAGATTATAGTGTGGGCTTACTTTGAGGATCTAAATGTATATGCCGTGAAGCGAGAGAAGAGAGTCGAGTACTTCAGATTTCCACATGATCTGAAGACTCTCCCTGGTTTTGAGCTCAACCAGTTGGCATGCCTGAACCTGTTGTATGTTGATCCCAGGAATATGTCAGGATGGTTTGAAGCTGCGTTGAAGAAAGAATACCCCACTCGATGGGTTAACTTCAAGCCACAATAACCTACTAGGTACATTTAAAGGTCGGAGGTGGACCCAAGGACTGGGAAACCCAAAGTGGTGTTGAAGTGGAGTCCTTCGTGTACTATGTCAAAGATCCCCATGAGGGAAATGCCACAGGACTTCACTCCCCACTTCAAGTGGTGGTATTATGACTGAAGAACATGAGAACCGGTCATAGTGTTATAGAAAGAGTTCCAAATGGAGACCATCCGGGTATTTTACCCAATGTGGCTAACCAACCTGTCAGCTAATGATGTTTATACTTTATACAGGTGGCCATTATTCTATGATCCGCATGATATCGTACAGGCCTCCAGTTTCAGAACGTGATAAGACTCTGTTTTTCTTTTGAGATACATGTTGGAGTCATAGTCGAGGAGACGCATAAGAAGTTTGACGAGCTAATGAAGGATGCCAGACAATGATAGAAACTAGGTGCAAGGGGGAGTTTGTTGATACATATGTACCTAGTTTATGATCTTAATGTAATATGTCTGTCATATCCTTAATGTAAATGAAATATATGAGTTGAATGAAACAGAATATGTGATTGATGATCTTAATGTTAAATGTTTCAGTGTATCTTTAAATGTTTATTGTTTATTAATGCATATTGAACTAATTATATAGGTTTGTGGTTGTTTGAATAAATCGGAGTAAAGTAATGATTGAGAAACATATTCAAACTTAGTCGTATGAAGTTTTCATGCGAATGGCCCATGCTAATGGACCATACGCATGAACAACTTCATGCTAATGAACCAGTCGCACAACTAAACCAAGAGACTAGATTAGTCGCACGATTGTGACATGAGATTGACTCAGTCGCACGAATGAACACTCAGTCATGCGAATGTCCATGGAGTCAATAGTTGGAACCTCTTGCTCTTTGGTCCTACATCTTGGTTGTCTGATAGACTCATAAGAATATAATGGAGCAATTTCATTGGTTCCCAAACCACTTTTGTTTTGATAACAATTTTTTGAGTGGGAGGATGATGCAAGAATCTCTTAGAAGTTTTGCTCAGAGATTTGATGCATCCTGGCTTGTGCCTCAGTAGTGACTAGCTGGCCTTGAGCCTTACTCAATTTGGAGATTAAATCTTTGATTTGAGTCCTATAGTTGGTATGTTCATGTTTTAAAATGGACACGGTTTTTTTTAACTCTACAATTTTTCATTTTATAGTTAGATTTAGCCCTTTTAAAATCACTTTTAAGGATATTTAAAAACTCAATATCATATTAAAATTCCATATTGTAGTTATGATACAATTTAACTTTAGCAATGTAAGTTGGAGTACAAAGGTGTTTAAATACCTTGCTGTCATTAGTTCCATCCATCAATGCTTGAGTAGGGGTCACATCTTGCATCATGAAGTTCTAGTCTACTTCTTGAGCAATAGCAGTTATGTGTTGTTCAGTTGACTTTCCAATGGCTTTGGGTGTGATAGGATGTGTGGAGGCTTGAGTGGTTCCAGGATTAAATTTAGGAGCCTTGCATTTCCTGGCAAAGTGGCATAGCTGGTTACAATTGTAACACTTGACTTTGGACTTGTCAAACCCGAATTTGCTTTTAGTTGGGTTTTGGGGAAATTGCCTTCCAGTTCTTTTAAAGAACTTTTTTGCTCGGTAAGATGATAGAGCCATCTGTTGGACAATGTCCATGTATTTAACATTATCTGGGCTGAAGCTTTCTAGATCATCAAAGAAGAATTGAAAGTCACTAGAATGTTTGTTTCCTGAGACAAAGGCATAGCTATCCTAGAAGGGACTTGACAAGCCTATTGAGACCTTGGAGTCTCATGAAAGGTGATGTATGGCCCAGAAGAACAGGATGGTTGCTGGGAGTATGTCAGGTACTGCTAAGGTTGGGGGGCCTTGATCCTTCAGTAACCATTAAAACGATTTTAGCAGGAAGGCTGGAGGGTCTGCTCACCAGGTGGCCTCTCTTGTTTTCCATCTCTACATGGTATCCATCAAGGACGCCATATAGTTCAATAATCGTGAGAGAGTTTAAGTTCTCTGTCTCTTGATAGAGACATAATAGAAAGTCCACTCGTTTGCTAGTGCACTCATGAACTTTCTTGAGAGAACTCTCATCTCAAAGTCACTCCCATAGATTGAAGTGATGAATTAAGATCCATATACCTGAAGTATTGCTCGCTGAGGATCTCTCCAACAATATAAGTGAAGTTTTCAAGTTGTTTCTTTAAGGAATCTTTCTTGGAGTCATTAGAGCTGGCGTACATCTGAGATAAAGTATCAAAGAGTTTTTTGGCTGACTGCAGTTCTCAAATCCCACCATGATGGAGTTGGGTGGCAGTCATAAGATCAGTCATTGCTTTTCTATCTATCTATAGCCGTGTATGGTCTTCAGTAGAGTACTCTTCAACATCCTTCTCTATCTTAGCACCATTTCCAACCAGTTGCAACCTTTGGCTTATAAGGGCAATTGGTGATAGATTTCCACATCATTTTGTCTTGATACCTAATAAAACCTTCAATACGTTTGCTCCAAGATCTGAAGTTCTTAGGGGTGATGATGGGTGCTTTAGACATCATACCCATTTCACCTTTAGATGATTTTAGGTTGAGGGCCATTTTGAGTGTGGTGAATGTATGAATAAAGAACAAAGTTGATTTGGATGGTAAGATCTCATAATCAAGAGCCTAAGAAGATCTGATACCAATTGCAGGAACGGGTTTTGTCATTCAACACAGATATTATATCTCAAACTCACTAAGTCACACTCGATTTGATGATGTGAAATCCCTTCAGAGTTGAAAATAATATATTAAGTAAAGAAACACATATAAGTTTTTCAAGATAATTGTATATATTACTTCTCAACTCAAAGTATTACAAGACCCTTACAAGCATGTTAATAGAGTTATAATGAGAAACTATATATACTACTATCTACAATCGGTTATACTTTGATACCAGCTAGAAACCTAGGACTAAAGAAAATACTACATTGCTAAAGGTAAGGTATCATAGATAAAATACTATCTAAGATTTTGTAGTCATGACATGTTCATGACTTACCTTTTATCACCAACTAAAGTTGGTAACTGTACTAACTGATAAGGAATAAATAATGGACTAAAGTATGGTCAACTACATGGGTGTGGGAAAGCGCTATGTTGTATCTCTAAGGTTGCAGCGGATCTGTTACAAGGACCATACTTATGTCTATTACTTTATAGAAGGTTCTTCCAAAGGTTAACTGGCTTCAAAAGAACAAGTTCTTTCGTAGCCACTTATACTTCGAAAGAGTCTTCTTCTTCCGAGACTTGATGATCTTCATACTTTGAAAGTCATTGTTTTGAACTCTTCTAAGTGTTGATCTTCGGAAGAAGGTAGACTTTGTCTTCGGAAGCTCTTTCAGCCTTGACCTTCGAAATCTTAGCTTTTGCCTTCAGAAGTTTAGTTTTTGCCTTTGGAAATTCTTCATCAGTTGCACCAAAAATGTTTTTAAGTGTTTGTTTTGGTTGCACCAGCCTTTCTTGATCCAACAACAAGTAATAGGCATGACTCGTTTAGGTCATTGTAGGTCGAATGGCCAAATCTGCCCATTTCTTCACTATTCGTTAGGATTTCAATATGAAAAAGTTGGCAAGGATATATATATTAATAAAACTATTCCTAGACAAGAAGTAGGTATGTCAATCATCATATATCGTAACACCTGCCACCCCCTAGCCGCCTACCTACTCGTGTTCATAGCATGATCGGAGGTCAAGAGTGTGGTTGGGCGGAAAAGAATAATCAACTTGAGATGTTAGAAGGTGCAAAACTTATATGGTCAAAACCATGTTTCCAATACTAGTGATTAATATTGACAGCGTTATATGATCTTTAGCTATAGGTCTCGTGTGATTCTGGCATAGCTTGTAGAAGGTATGGGAACAGGTTTAGACATGAGTATAGCTTATAACCCTCAAACTGATGATTAGAGTGAGCATGCTATTCAAAATTTTGAGAATAAGTTAAGGGCTTGTGTCATTAACTTTGGAGGTAGTTGGGAACTTACCTACTATTGGTTGAGTTCTTGTATAGAATACTTATCATACAAGTTAATTTTCGGTTGTCGGTTTGAGTTAAGGTTATAGATAGTTAGATGAATGGACCCAAGATTATTAAGAAGAATATAGATAAGGTCTTTCAGATCAAGGATAGACCTCAAGTAATCCAAGATTTTCAAAAACATTATGCTAACAATTGAAGGAAGCCTTGTTTTAGGCATATGCTTTCAGACATTAGTTGAGTTAATTTGTTTTCATGGTGGTGACTGGTCCTATTAAGGTGTTAGTAATATGATGAATTAGATGTGGTACACCTTATATAGAAACATCAATGGTACCTTCAATGTGAAATTGAATCCGAATCGAATGACTAGTTTTTAGAGATATCTATTGGAATAAAGCTAGATCAGAGTGGGGTGCATGAAACATTCCATATGTCAAATCTTAAGAAGAGTGGCTTGCTAATAAGACTTTATATGTGTATCTTGAGAAATTCAAGTGGACAGTAAGCTTTAATTTTTCGAAACCCCTAATTAAGATTAGGTATAGAAAAATTAGGATTGTTAGGCTTAATAGGATCCCAATTGTTAGCAATAGAAGGAACTCCTAGCGAGGTCTTGATATTACATAGGAATGGGAAGATTAAATGAATACTAAGTACCCTCACTTGTTCATAAAAGTTATTAAGGTTGACTCCACCTAAATTTTAGAACAAAATTCTCTCAACTGGTGGATACATTGACATCCGTCACTAAACCAGGTGCGTTGACTTTGACTTCAACCTTGGATTTTGACTTTGACTATAATGTGGACTTTGACTATAATGTGTACTTTGACTTGGAAATTTAGTTAACATTGACTTGGATAGTGTTTAGCACTTTAGACACATATAGAAATGTTAAGTACATAAATTATATGTTAGAGCATTCACATCTGATTCCTTATCATTATTGTTATATTTATACTAAATAATTACTCTTTTATTCTTTCTCTTTTTCAATTAAAAAACTTTTTATACATTTATCATTACTTCTTCTCTCTTCTTCACTCACAACCACTTTTAAAAATATTAAAAATATTATAAGAGTTGAATAGTTCTTCCTTAAATATATAAATGAATAGTAAAATTTTATCTCTCTTATACTAATACTCATTTCTTATTATATATGAAACACACTCATAATATTATGAGAAACCTAATTTGAATGCTCTTATATGCCTAGAATGGATTAACGGGCCTTAGACTTGGTGATGGTGGGACGTTCAACATATTAGACATAGCATAAGCATTTTGTGCATTGTACTAGATTAAGAGCTTATAAAACATAAAAATTTAAAAACATAAAAATTTAAGAACATAAAATGTAGGTTAAAAAACTCAAGAAAAGTCGAACAACGGTAGACTTTACTAACCACTATTTCCATGTGTTTTCACCCTTTGCTTATCCTAGCAAGCTAAAGTGAATAAGACACTTGTTTAACACTTATTTTACATTGACCCTTCGACATCGAGCAATGAAAAATTACTAAGGTAACACACGACAAGTCATCGATTACTGCTAATTTGTTGGTAAAGCACCATGTCAGTGATTTCTCGGTAATGTTTATGGGTAATCTGTCATCGATTACTCCTAAAATGCTTGCCATCCAAAATAAGCCAAGTAGCTACCCCGTGCCAACCACAACAACAAACACCTGCCAACTTGAAAATACATAAAAAGTCAACATTGCTGATTGAGTTCTAGTTTTATAAATAAAATAATTTACTTCGTTTAAAACCGTTGTTTAGTTACATTCATGATCATGCATCATACGTACAAATAGATAATCTTATTATTATCTTTCATCATTATTCATTAATTTTCATTCATCTTCTTCCTTACTGTACATTTCGTACATACATCATTATCTTTCGCTTCTCATCTGGACCAATGCCATGTGCTATACCCTAAACATTATGCATGAAGCTGATTACTAGGCCTGAGCTCTATAAATAAAACCTGAATATTATACACGAAGCTGACTCCAGTACCTGGGGTAAGCAACAAGGGTCCCATACATATGGTGAATCACAAGGATTAGACCCTAGTGTGCATCCTTCCGGGATAGCTAATCCGCACACAGTTGTGCTAACAATCTTAATTAGGTGTGAACCTCCTTACATTGCTTGCAAGACTTTTCATTCCTTCTTTCATTCATTAATGCATGCATTAATTCATCCTTTATGTTCCTCTTTTCATTATCATTAACTTCCACTTTCCTTTACATAATATTTTACGTTTATTGATATTAACATACCATGCAAAGCCACAGGGAACATAAAGAATGCATAACAACATCAGTGATCATCATAAAACATCATATATTCATCATACATCACCCCCGGGAACATCCCAAATCAAAGCCTAAAACTTATTTTTTCCCAAAATTCCAGAAAATATTCTAAGTCCTTAAGCGCATGATCCCTATGCAGGTGCATGGGAACACTTAGGTGCATGGGAAACTTTTAGGCGCATGGGCACACACTTAGTTATTTCAGGCAACTTTCTAGGCGCATGGGCACTTAGGCGTATGGGCAGTTGGGCGCATGGGAACACAACCAATTTTGGTATAAACCTAGGCGCATGGGAACTATTTGGGTGCATGGGTTTAAGGTGCATACGACTTAGGTGAATGGCAACTAACTTTTTTAACTAACATCATACTTTCAGTCCCAAGTCTAATTCTAACATGTTCTAAGCTTAGTTCTTACATTCTAAGCTCGGAAACACATACATAACATAATCATAACATCATAAGCACCCGAATCATACCCCACCCACATATACATACACATGAAGATACGGGTAACGTACCCACTTTTATATAAAAAATATACATAAACGCATTTCCAGCCCAAAGAAGTTTAAAACATTTAAAATAGGGAATCTAGAACTCACCTTATGCAACTTTCAGGCAACACTTCCTTTAAACCCGAATGTTATGAGTTCAAACACCTAAAACACATCTGAACATAACAAACACATATAAGACCCTACCTTAGGCTAATACCAACCAAGAACACTTAAAACATCGAATTCTTACCTTGAAATCTGAATTCTTCTTGTTCTTCTGCAAAAAGCCGTGAGCTTTCTGCTTTTTCTCTCTCTAAAACACAATGGCAAAATGGTAATGGTACAAGAGTGGGCTGCCATACCACCTTTCTGAACAACATAATAATAATCGTTGCCCCTTGTACAATATTAACATCTCAACTTGAGTTTTGTTACATTTCCTTCTTTCTTTTCACTTTTATTCTTCATTTTTCATCATTTAAAATTTCCGGGTGTTAAAGCCCCCCTTTATATAGGTTTCGTCCCCGAAACCTGTAATTCCTCAAATAGTTGTGGGTAATGTTGTTTCATCTCTTTTTCAGTCTCCCACGTAGACTCGGATACCTTCCTATGCTTCCACTATATTCACACCAAAGGAACCATTTTATTTTCTAATCTTTTCTTCTTCCGATCAATGATCGTCACTCGTTGCTCTACATAATTAAGTCGTTCATCTACCTCGATATCCTCTAATGGTATGATCATATCCTCGTTAGCTATACACTTCCTCAAATGAGATAAATGGAATGTCGGATTAATTCCACTTAACTCATCGGGTAGTTCCAACCTATAGTCCACATCTCCTACTCGAGCAATGATTCGGAAAGGCCCTATGTACCTCGGGCTCAACTTGCCCCGCTTCCTGAACCGAATGATACCCTTCCATGGTGAGACCTTCAACATAACTTTATCACCCACCTTGAACTCAATCGGTCTACGTCTTATTAGCATACGACTTCTGCCTATCTTTGGCTGCCTTCATAAAGGCCTTGATCTTTTCTAGCTTCTCAGTCATAGCCTCAATCACCTTGATGTTCCCCTAACTCATTTTGACCAATATCATCCCAATAAACGGGCGTTCTACATCTCCTACCATATTGCATCTCATAAGGAGGCATACCAATGTTGGTGTGATAACTGTTATTGTATGAGAATTCGCCAAACAGTAAGTGGTCATCCCAACATCCTCTAAAATTAATGACGCATGATCGGAGCATATCCTCAAGCGTCTAAATGGTTCTTTCCAACTGACCATTAGTTTGTGGATGATAAGTCGTGCTAATATGTAACCTCAACCCTATCGCATTACCGAATCTTTTCCAAAACTTGGATATAAAGCGGGTGTCACGATCAGAACAATAGATACCGGTACACCATGACGAGTTACAATCTCTTGGATGAACGGATCTGCCAATCTCTCGAATGAATACATCTTAGGGATCGGTAGAAAGTGAGCACTCTTCGTCAAATGATCAACTACCACCCAAATGGCATCATACCCTCTCGTTCTACGCGATAGCTTCATAATAAAGTCCATGGTGACATGCTCCCACTTCCACTCGGGTATATCCAAAGGTTGGATCTTTCCGTATGGCTTCTGATGCTCCGGCTTCACTTGCAAGCAAGGCACTTATTCACATACTCTGCTACGTCACGTTTCATACCCGACCACCAATAATCCTTCTTCATATCTTGATACATCTTTGTTGCACTGGGATGAATGGAGTATCGAGTCTTATGAGTTTCTTCCATGATCTTTCCACGCAGATCCCCATAACGAGGAATCCATATTCTTCTGAATCGGGTTCTAACACCTAGAGGGTTTTCACCTAACTCCGTGACTATACCTCTCATCCTTTCAGAGTTAATGTGATCTTCTTTCAATGCCTCGTCTTGGAACTCCTTGACTAACTTCATCACATCAGAGGTCACAACCAATTGATAAGCCTTCACTCTAATCGATCTAGGGCTCTCCTTTAGGCTAAGAGCATCTGCCACCTTGTTGGCCTTGCTTGGATGGTAATGGATATCCTAATCATAATCCATTATGAGCTCCAACCATCTCATTTGCCTCATGTTCAAATCCTTATGCTCAAAAAAGTACTTCAAGCTCTTGTGGTCAGTGAAGATAGTGCACTTCTTCCTATATAGGTAGTGCCTCCATATCTTTAATGCAAAGACCATAGATGCTAGCTCCAAGTCATGAGTAGGATAGTTAACCTCATGAACCTTCAATTGTCGGGATTCATAGGCTATAACATTTCCTCACGACATCAACACGCAACCCAACCCCGAGTAAGAAGCATCCGAATAGACTACCAAATCCTCGCTTCCGTCAGGTAATGACAAGACAGGAGCTTGAGTCAATCCCGCTTTCAGCTCATCGAAAGCCTTCTCTTGTTCTCGACCCCATACAAACTTCACATCTTACGGGTCAACTTGGTCAATAAGGAAGTTATCATAGAGAAGTCTTGGATGAATCTTCTATAATACCCCCCCCCCCAATCCTAAAAACTACAAATCTCGGAAGGCATCTTTGGAGACTTCCATTGCATCACAACTTCCATTTTAGCTGGGTCCACCATAATCCCTTCTAGATTCACAATGTGACACAAAAATTGAACTTCACGTAACTAGAACGCGCCCTTGGAGAACTTAGCATACAATTTATCCTTTCTCAATGTTTCTAATATTTCCCGAGTGTGACCGGCATGCTCTTCCTCGCTCTTCGAATAAATCAGGATATCATCAATAAACATAATCACTGATTTACCCAACATTGGCTAAAACACTCGATTCATCAAATCCATAAAAGTAGCTAGCGCGTTGGTTAAGCCATATGACATCACAAGAAATTCGTAATGTCCATAACGCATATGAAAAGTTGTTTTAGGAATAACTAGCTCCTTCACCTTCAAGTTATGGTAACCAGATCGAAGATCTATCCTCTAGAACCAACTAACACCGTGTAGCTGATCAAACAAGTCATCAATCCTCGACAACGGGTACCGATTCTTCACCGTCAACTTATTCAACTCACGTTAGTCGATACAAATCCTCATACTACTGTCTTTCTTCTTGACAAATAAGACCGGAGCACCCCAAGGAGAGATACCCGGTCTAATGAATCCTTTATCGAGCAACTCTTGCAATTGCTACATTAATTCCTTCATCTTTGAGGGAGCTAAACGATATGGTGCCTTAGCAACAAGTTGAGCACCAGGCATCAAGTCAATCTAAAACTCGATCTCACGACCCAGTGGCACTACTAGTAAATCCTCTAGAAATACATCGGAAAAGTCATACACAAATGGTACATTGGATACTTATGGTGTTGACATGTCCACATCCTTCACATAGGCTAAATAGGTACTACATCTAGACCTTACGCACTTTCCCGCCACCACCATCGAAATCACCTTCGGAATCGCAGTGACTCGATCACCGTAAACCGTCACTGTACTCCCCTCAGGCGTTGTCAATTGAATCATTTTCTTGCGACACATAATATTCGCCTCGTAGGCCGCTAACCATTCCATTCCTAGGACTACATCAAAGCCGCCTAAGGTCATTACAAATAGTCTAGCAGGAAACTTATGACCTTCTAACTCTACGTCACAGACTTCTATTAGCTCAGAAATCCTAATAGACTTACCTATGGTAGTTTCTACATTAAAAGGCACATCGATATTTCTACTACTAACAGGAAAATTAGCACATAAAGAAGCAAAAATAAAACTCTTACTAGCACCATAACCAAATAACACGGAAAAAAGAGTTTGATTTACTAGAAACGTACCTGACACAATATCGGGGTCCATGCTAGCCTCCTCCTAGGTCATCGTGAATGCTCTGGCACTCTCCTTCTACCCTTCAATCCTATCCTTCTTCCCTACCCGGAGCTCTCAGCCCTCTGGCTTCTTACAGTCCCTACTCATATGGCCCTCCCCACCACAGTTAAAACACCTTGCCACCTTACACTTTCTCGCCATGTGGCCAGGCTTTCCACACTTGAAGCATACGTTCAATCCCCACCTACACTCACCAGTATGCTCCCTTCCAAATTTTCCACACCTTTTCGACCCTGCACTGAGTGTGACCACATGCCAGTCATCCACCCTCGTAACCTTATTGCTTGGGGCGGCCCCGCCACACCCAAATCTCTTCTTGTTCCAACTCGGGTGCCCACCACCCTTCTTGCTCATCTCAACCAGCAAAACCTCTCTTTCATCGTACAACCTTCCACCCAAATCAACCATTGACCTAAACGTAATCGGTCGGTCCGTGATCATGTGCCTATGAATATCCGTCAATAACCCCTGAATATACGTCTTAATCTTTCGAGACAAAGGCATCACCTGATCTAGCACCGGTCATGCCATCTCGTTGAACTTGGTGGTGTATTGTTGATGCGTCATGGTTCCCGCCTCTAACTGCAGGAACTCCCTCTCTACCTTGTCCACCTCCCTATGAGGATAGAACTCCTCAATCGCCAACTTCTTTAACTCACTCCACCTCATCCTTCCAATCGCCCTACTACCCTCAGCGTGGACAATATTTTCCCACCAACACATAGTTGAGTCCACGAATGAATAAGTGGTGAACTTCTCCTTCTGGTCCTCCCTGCACTCGCTGATATCAAGTACAACCTCCATATATCGCACCCACAGATGAGCAGCAGCAGCAGTGCCATTACCATCGAATGTAGGGGGCTTGCATATCTAGAATGCCACATAGTAACAGCCTCGTGCTACCTTATGCATAGGCTCTTCTTCCTCCTCTTCATCACTTAAGATAACCGTCTTAATCTTCGGTCGCTCCCTTTCCCCCGCGGGCCTATTCCTCTCCTTCCTCTCTTCTTCCTCTCTCCTTCCCTTACAACCTTGATCACTTCAGTCACTATAGACGGCAGAATCATGTGCATGACCTGGTGAACATCCTCAACCACAGCCTCCTTCACTAAGGCTCTCAAATTTGCACTCTTATCACCACCCTCTGGATGAGGGGTCTCGGGCTCTTCATGAGTCGTGTAGGTGGCGTGTTGAAATTAGGACCATACATTGGGCGACTTTTCTCCTCATCGCTAGCCTGTTTCCAAGAGGGGGAAGAGAAGGTCTTTCAAGTTGGAGAGCATATGAGATTTATCCATCGCAGCATTGCATCTATCGACTGAACAAAGTAACTTTCGAAGTGGACTGGGAAGGAATGCGAATAGGTATTTCAATTGTTG
>BJCM01065856.1:0-15700 GCA_018326385.1 Flaveria bidentis | reverse complement strand
ATATATATAAATTTACCTATTAACCTACGCCATTGAGTTTAACTAGTTGGTTGGGATCATACCACTTACCGCCAAATTATCCCATTAAGGTGTAACTTACTCACCGGAAAATTATTGAAGTTCACTAAAATTAAAAAAGTCTTATCAAAAGATATCTAATGTTGAGAAAGATACCATGAAAAAAAAAACACAAAATGCCCTTCGATAGATCAAAATATACATATACATAAACATCATATATTTTCATTTATTGTGTAATTATTTTACAAACGCAATTGTTACAACCAACATATAGTTCAAAAACAGTAAAGAAAATCTCCCAAGAATCATTTGTTGTCTCACAGCAGGCAACTTCATATGGTGAGGTTCTCTTGAACAGACACAAAAGAACCCACGATGCTGCCACCCACATCTGGAAAATTTTGACACCTTGACAGTGGTTTGACATGCCCCTTTTGGTCAACCTCTACCGGATACTTTAGCAAATGAGCTGACATATCTGTCACTTTATCGGATGCATATTGTTCCCAGTTCTGTTCAGCCAAAAATCTAACTCTTCTCACACACTCGAGGCTCTGTGGTTGCTCGAAACAGCTCTCAAGTTCCCCGATATGCTCTGCCCATAGTGACATCCTGTATCCAAATATCTACACGATAACAAAAAAATCAACGGGTGTCATTAGCCTTCTTGAGGTCAAAATTGTTTCTGTATTCAGAGTTTACATGAACTTCATCAACTTTATGTGAAAAAGCTGGTAACTTTATCCAAAGTTAATGTGAATGCTTAAATTAAGATAATGCAGGAACTTGTAACAACATTCATACAAATGCTACCTTTGAGTGGTACCTTTAAGAAAATATAAATATGACTTGTTTTTGTATAAAAGTTAAAAATGAATATTAACAACTTCATGTGAGAAAGTTAATAGCTTTATCAAAAGTCACTGAAATTGCTACAAATAAAAGGATGAGTGTTTTGAATTTGTAACAAGATTCACAAAAACGAGACATTTTGGGAACTGTAAATTGACTTGTTTTGTATATAAAACTAACATGAAATATATAAACTTCGTGTGAAAAGTTACTAGTTGACCACTTCATTTGAAGTCATTGCAAATGCTACAAATAAGAGGATGCTGTGTTTATTTGTACAAGATTGATGATATTTGAGATATTATAAGTTGACTGAAAAGTCAAAATCTAATGTCATTGTGCAGTGGGGCAAGTTACCTGTCCAGTTGGACCAAGACCTTTGTGGGCCCATGTATGGTGAGGCTGATATGCACCCATTGCAATTTCAGTGTCTCGGGTGCCTTCCAATGAACGTTGGTTGATGTTTGCAGAACCCAATATCACATACTCGTCATCAACTATCATTCCTTTTGAATTTACATGGATCATAAAACGTCGGTTTGCTATACTAAGTGCCTAAATAAGTAACCCATCAAGAAATATGTCAGATGTAATTAAATCAAGATGATAGCAATGTAGCAGAGAGGAGGCTAAATTCTTTTTTTTTTTTTTAAGTAGGCGTAATTTCAAACTGGGTTATGGTTCATCTTAAATGGGCCAAATAAAAGTTTTAACTGAAAGGGAAACAAGTGAAATGAGTTATAGATCAAACGTGTCAAATCATATTTATAACCACAAAAAGTATTTGTGGTCAACATGACCTAACGTGGCCAATTTGCACTAAACTGTGTCAACCACACACCTATATGACTACTTTACTAGAATCAAGGGAAAAAGGAAGTACTTGAGGCGTATTCGGGGCGAACGAGGTTTTCCCATTTGAATTTGGTGGTGCGCATTGAAATGACTCGCGGGTGCCAAGACAAAAGAAGTTCAAGTAATCTTGTGGCTCATAGTCGTTTTCGAGGCCTGTTTCTTGTAAAGCCTTGTAAATAACTTCATACATCATTTTCATTGTGTTATGCTGCAGAGATAAAGATGTTTCAGCAACAGATTACTTATAATCATAAAAATTAAGATAACCATCTCAATATGCATAACAAGATAAATCAACCTGCCATAAGAGAATCCGTTGAGTAGCAGAATTAGTTGGATTGCCTTCGGGCCACATTGGAATCACAATATATACAGCAAACCTCTCATTTGCTCGGATTTTACTTGCAATCTTAAGAGCAATTTCCATTGGTATCAAATTGTTTGCACCTGCAAAACACAGAAAAGATTATTTTTATCATGTATTTGGTTTTAACTACAATAGTTATTTTATGGGATCATTTGATCAACTGTATTAGAAGTTTGATTTCTTTACCTAAACTTTTGTGGGTAGACCAGTTATATGAGGAGCCAAGAAAGTACTGATTTTCAATATATATGAAATGCTGAGCTGTACGTATTGCCTTCACATATGCCGTATGTATACTCATGTCTATCAGCACGTTTTTTCCACATATCAGATTCTGTACAAGGTAACGATAAACACTTACAAGTTATAACCTCTTAAATAGCTTTATTTAGAAAAACACAAACATATCTTAATAGTATTGTTTTTAATCATAATGTGATACATTAACTAGTTACAACATTCAAGAGAAAAGGAAAAACATTGATGGGTCAACCCGACCCAAAACAAAACCTACCCGTTTGCCACCTCTATAATTCATAAGCCGGAAGTCAAAGTAATTTTACCTTGCTCTTAGCATCTTTTGGGTCTTTAGGGAAGCCTAAACCTTTAACGGAGTTCGAATCAATTGAACGGAACACCTGCACATGCCAACCTTCTGGATCTTTTTCACTTGTGTAATGGGCATCAGTGATTCCTAAAACTTCTGGAATTCTATCAAGTTTAAGTAAAACATCAGAAAAAGTAGTTATTTTTGAAAGGCCACGCGGCTTTGAAGCCCTCAACCACCTCTCCTCAAAGTTTTGAAGCACATCATATGCTGCTGGACCCTCAATTCGGCAATGCAAATCATGCCATGGTTCTCTTGGACAGCCGGCTGTAGACCCCTGATGAGAAAATGAAAGAAAAGGTAATAGTAAGACACATTGATCACATTTGTAACAAAAAAAATAAACATAGAAACCTTACTGTATAGTTAGGATTATAAAAATCATCTTTGTGCAAAGTGTTTAGTGTGCTAAAGAGGGAATGTTCCGGAGTATCATAACGCCCTTCACACAGATCAAGACCTCCAACAAATGCCATTATTCTTCTTTTGATACCAGCATCAGCATCCACTATAACAGTTTTCTGATTATGGGAATAGATGGTTTCACCATCCTGCAAACCAAAATTCAACATATAGTTAAATAATAACATGAAAAACTAGAAACATTTTAAAGAAGAAATATAGTGAAAGATTATCAGAAAGAGTAACTAAATTCAACCTTCTTGGTCCAGCTACTCTTAGGTATAGAACGAGGACAAAGTAAAACTTGCACTGATGAATTCTTGAAAAAGGACCGAGTTTCTTCATCATGAGTTTGCATAACCCCTTCCTGCAGGTTGCCGAAAGCAACTGTCATTTCCATAATTCTAATATGGTATATAATCATGATAAGATAATTGTAATGAAACATGTTATGAGATGTGGTGTTTGGATTTTTTATTTCTGCACCATGTAGTAGCAATAACCACAATCATAGAGTTTAAGGATTTGACAAATTCTCATCATCTGATGATTAAATAAGGGTAAAGAAGTAATTTTGAAAAAAGAATGAACTTTAATGCAGAACTTTGAAAAGCAACTTAATAAGAAAGTCCTGAGAAAGTTTAGAGATCTAGTAATGCAATAAAAAAAGAATGAACTTTAATGCAAAATTTTTGAAAAGTAAAGATTTGATCATGCAAAAACATATATGTACTTTATCGTTCTCTTTTAAAAGGTAAGGGATTCAATGATGAGAAAAATATAAGTCTAGGACTTATGTGAGAACTATAACGGTTACTGCTAGCTGAAGTTGCAATAAGCAGTGCAATTTAAATTGAAAACAAGATCATTTTATAGTACCTACCGTTTTATACCCAAAAATGCTCTTTGAAGTAGGATCATCCCATACAAGAAGGAGCACTCTGACACCTTCATCTGACTTGCTTTTAAGAAGATCTCCCAAAATGCTATCTCTCGCCCTTGCACCATAACGAACAAGCTGAACTTTGTGGAAAATGGACCACCCTGTGATATAAATCAATCGGCGCGCCTGCCTAATAGCATCACAAATATCCCTCCAGCAATCTCCTTGTACAAACTTTAACCCGCGATCAAGTTTCAAATTTGAGAGGGTGCAGTCAACATGAGCATCTTGATAAAGGGTGACTTTCCCCCCTCTTCTAAGTGGAAAATAGGTCCCCGGAACACCTTTAAACTCGGGGTCAGACCCCACTCCATCGCGGTAAATGACCATTTGATCCACTGGTGTATACTTGATTGATAGACTTAACACAGCACCAAGTTTACATGGTTGTCCACTTGCATTCAGAATTGGGAAAGTACCCTTTATTTCATAATCATTAACCAATTTTTCTGCTGGAATACCAACCGCGCCTATAAGTTGAGACCCCACGACATCACTGTCTTTAACAACAAATAACACTTCGCTCGTGTAGTGCGCTACTGGGACATAAAAACGCTGCATCCAAACAGGGTTTTCACTGTTATTTATAACAAACGTTCGACCGATCACAGCGTTAGCTACAGACACCGTCACATAAGGATCACTAGTGCCCGATAGAGGGGTGAATTTTTTATTGAATGCATCCATGTTAGGGAGTTTATTGGCCTCTTTGACACATATATCTAAGTTCCCATGTAACAGCACATTTTTTAAAGGGACCCCAGATGTATTAAATGGAACAACCTCTACACCTTGTGGATGCCTTGATCCTTCATCAATTACAGTTGCCATCTAAAACCAAACTGGAAGAAGAATAATAAACTTCACTTTTCAAGATCAAATTTTTATAAGTACTAACTGAGGCAATTAATCAAACAGTTGGTGGGTGCTTTAACCGGGTCAAAAAGATTTGAAATCAAGACAATTGTTGGTAAAGTTTGTCTGTTTAAATAGAATACTCCACTTAACAAAAGAAATGCGATGTTATAAAAAGTTGGATCTCGTTGTTTGCAATGCATATAAACAATCAATTTCAGCAAAGCTTGAACAAAAAACCGAATAAAACTAAAGAATTGATTCTATCTACAGTGCAGAAGTAATAATTGTCAAGAATGTGCCACAAATGGGGATATTTTTCTTGTGAATTTGGTTCGAGTTTGAAGTATATATTCTTGAAAATATCGCTGCAATTGCAAAGAAACATGTGGGTCGTAGGCATTGGAGATTGCAAACAAGGTTTTTGTTCGGCAATGGAGCCAAAGAAAAGGACGAAAAGAAGAACTCCTTAAAGAAACGTTATCTGTCATTTCACTTTCAATCTTTAAAAAAGGAAATTTGTTGAGATTACAGGATCATACAAAAAGAGAAAAATCAAATTTCACTGGACTTAAGATTTACGAAAAGAGAAGATTACAAAAAGAGAAAGTCAGTCAATCACCGAAACTATTGTTCTTGTTACAGCGAGTGAGAACAATAATTATACATATAATATTTTTCTTTAACACTGTTTAAAAGTACCCTACAGTCAAGTAAGTTTTTTTTGCGAGTGAGAACAATAATTATACATATAATATTAATTTTAGTGTTTCATGTATGATTCATCCAAAACCATCATCAAGAAAAAAACTCATTATTACGAGAAAACACTATTAATTCAGGTTTTAAACCTGAGACTCCAAAAGATCTTAAGTTCTAATTATCACCCTCATACTATTAGACCAAAAGGCTAATGATATACATATAATAAAATTAGGGAATTTGGTCTCTTCTTGGTGGTTTACGTTGCTCGAGCAAGTATGAAAGCCAGAGAGAGTGTTGTTCAACCGTGTGATGTGAATGTGATTGGTCGGTATCAATTATGCCTTGTGATTGGGTGGCAGGAATTTCACAGTGTCAATTCTGGTCGTTACGATGTGTGCAAATGAAAACAATTAAACAAATTTATTGCAAGGCATTTTGGTGAAATTTTACTTAAAATAATATGACAAACATGAAGTTTTTTTTATTTAATTGTTATAGCATACGAAAAAGAAAACCTAAAAATATGTGCGTTTCATTGTAAGCAAATGGGTATCTAAACATGTGCGTTTCATTGTTTTTTTGGTCATGAACGTTTAAACTCACGCTACCAACCCCATGCGTTATGATGGGTAACAAAAGAAAAAATAAACCCAAACAAGATCATGTGTTTGGTTTGGTTGGTTAGAGAATAAATTTTATTGTCTTGTGTTAAGTTAAAGGAGTATATAATACATGTTTTACAGAAAGAAGATATGTCGATGAGAGAATACCAAGGTAAGCACCTTACTAAATATTTGTATCGTTCTATTTTATCAAAGTAAATACTCCTACTAATTAATTAAACTTGTTATTTTCAGTCTTATTTCACAACGCTTCTCTTTATCAATAAATATCACAAACAACTATCACATATTACCGACGTTACATTATGTTGTTAACACTGGTTGCTAATTGATAAGATGAAAATAATTTTTAAACAATAAAATTACCTATAATAAGAACAATTAATAATTTAGAAACAAGAGAATTGTTTTGATTGTGTATGTATTGATGCGTATGTGATAACTTAAACCAAACCAAAGTAAAATATGAAACTAAAACAATTTTTTGTGCGAGTTAGAAAAATTAAATGATCAAACGATAACTGAAAAATCAAATTGTCCAGAATCTTATTATTATTATATATAGTTTCATAGTTATGCTGAAAAGTATTATTATAATATAAAGATATCATTAAGACAAACCTATTAGTCACGTTAGCCATCGTGCCCACATCGCCACTCTACATTTACAATTTTCATCTTAAAAAGTCAAAATGGACTTATATGCTTTCTACTCAAGTGATTATGATTTCAAATATTAATATAAAGTTAATGTATGTAATATATATGCATAAATTGCCATGTCAAAAACAAATCATATCATATCAAACCAAAACATACAACCAAACAATAAAAATAATGATTCTCATCACAATAATCAACAAATATTTGTTAGAAAACTAATCATATACGCATTCATTACGACTTGTTTTGGCTCGCATTGGTTTTGGTCATGATATATTCCATATCAAACCTACTTACTATTCGTATCCACATATATTTAAGTAAATCGTTTTTGGATTTTCGTGATCTTCTTCTACCGCTTACGCTTGGACTTGAGAGCTGTCATTGAATTCGAGTTGCTATGCCAGTTTCTCTTCCTTTGATTGATAAACCAGTTGTTAATTTGCTTTAGTTGTAGTCCCGTTTCTTCCACCAGTTTTGCCTTATCGTCTTCCTGTTGAAACAAAACCATTACACAAATTCGATTGGTACCTACGAGAATATTCAATTATGTTTAGTTCATAGGTAAAAATGAAGTGTTACTTACAGTTGGGTAAGGCCATTTGGAATGTTGTTGCCACCAATCTTTCAGAACAGAAGTAGTGTCCCCCGGTAATTTTCCGGCTCGTCTCTTACGCAATATTTCCTCTCTTACATCCTCGATTTTTGACCTGAATCCCTGCATAAAATATGCATCGTTTATGTAGACGTGACAATTTCAACTTATTTTTATTATATATAAACAAGTTGATTTCAATTAAAAACCTGTTTAAGTTCAATCTTTAATTCTTGACGGACTCTTTCCATAAGAGAACGTTCAGATTCAGTAGGAAGAAGAGGACCAAAACCCATCATGTCGTGGCTACCATCAACACCACTAGGTTGATCCAACGAGAAATCCATCGGCATCTCATCCTCGTCATCCGACATTGTTGCCCCCGACCCTTCTCCAAGTGTTATTCCTTGAAACGCGAAGAATCAAATAAATATGAAAGAAAAAGAAAACAAAACGGCATTTTAATTTAAATTGATCAATATATACACATAAAATTAATATTATTGAACGTATAGTGACAAAATAATATTGATTGCATGAGTCAGTGATGAGCCCCTGTGAAAATCTAAATCACTGACTCGTTTAGTACTTCTTTATCTTATTTTGTGAGAAATAATTATTATGCATTTTGTATGAATTAATAAACAGGTACAATTTACGATTTCGGGAAGCCTTAGAACGACTGTTTACTGTCTGCATTTGTACTTTTATCAAATAATATATTTGTTTTATCCATATTTTGTTTATAAACCTTTAATTTGGAAAATATGTTGTCGTTATTTCAATAAATCAATTATTATTTTGCTAAAGTTAACATCTTGAAAATAGTTCATCCTTGTATGCATCATGATACCTGTGATTTCATATACATATTATTTATAAACTATTTGAGGATGGTAAAATAGTAAATTAATTTTAATTTTAAGACACCATTGATAAATTTTACGCATAGGAGACATTACCTAAACATTTTCTAAAGAAAATATTTTCCTGCAATATGGAGTATAAATGTTTTCAACAAAAATATATTAGCAATATTTGAAAAATTAAAGATGTTTAATTATTGGAAAAATGTTCAAATAGAAATACTTTTAAAACTAAAAAGCGTAAGAAGTAATCTCAATCATTTTTTTTAATCAATAGTGTAAATTAAATTATAAGAAAAATTAAAGATGTTTAATTATAATGATGGAATAGCTGTGTATCTCCAATGTATAAAACACAATAATAAATTAATAATTAATTGAATTTAATAATTAAAAACAATGATAAAATAACACAGTCTTATTGTGTCTTTTGATCGTTATTTTGTTATCTTAAACATGAAATATGAGTTTTGAAAAATACATTTGTGAAATATAATAAATGTGTACTTCTAATGGTAAAACACAATGATAAATAACAATAAATTTATATAATATTTTAAAAATAATAACAAAAATAACAAATTGTGTTACATTCAATACTATGAGTTTTAAAAAATAAATTGGAGAAATTATATCATTGTGTAATTTTAATTGTAAAACATAATAATAAATAACAAGTTTATAATCTATAAAAACAATGATAAAATTAACATAAAATGATCTAAAATGTTAAACATAATAATTAATGCACATAACAAATGATGTAACATCTGTGACACAATGAACGGATTTTTTGACAATATGAACGTATAAGTCACAATAAATTAACGTATTTGACATAATAATCAAAAGTGAAAACATTATACTAATTCTTAAACAAAATAAATAATATTAAAATTTCAATAAATCTCTTCAACTTCTAAAAATATGAAGAATTAAATAAAATGATAAATAGATGCCGTTTTATTCAAGATAGTCATAAACATATTCTACTTTGGCGACAAATAAATATTCCTAAGACCAAACCCTACACCAAAAAGGAATACCCAACAAACATTAAAAACAATAAAAAAAACTTTTTTCAATTATTATATTTGATTATAAAATGATTTGAAAAATATCGGTGGTTAGGTGCCGTTTGTTTTGTTGTCACTCTTTGTTCCGGTGTTTCCTTTATCAACTCAACAAACTCAACCTTCCTTTTACTCCTAACTATGAATTAAATAAGATATAAAAATCAATCAATCAATTGTTTTAATAGTAATATAAAAAAAATCAATTGGCATCCCCACGATACACCCACCTTAATATCCCCAATTTCGTTTTCTCCCCCTTGCAAACCTTTTCTTTTCTTTTTTTTAATGATCAGCTAATTCACTAATTTGATATAATCGTATACTAAACTTTCATATTTTGTTCTTTCGACTTTGACGACTCAATCATACGAAAAATGACACAATTTCTATATTTTTTAAAACGATAACTCAAACACATCCTTTTAACTTTCAATTTTACAATACAACTAATTTATATTAACTCATCAAAGATTGAGACTTTGAAATCTTATCTTGTTAGTTGTTACCACTAGACTTCTGATTATTTGCTTCTTATTTACTTCATATTCATTTTTATCAAAATAATATTTTTCAATATTTTGTTCCCAAATTAATAATCTTTGAAATTCATACCATTTCCATCAAAGTTCACTTTTCACAGAAAAGGAGTACATCCCAGAACCCAAATCAAAACAAACATCATAAGATATACACACATATATGTTTGTGTGTGTGCATATATACATATATTATGTGTAAAGATATATATATATATATATATATATATATATATATATATATATATATATATATATATAGAGAGAGAGAGAGAGAGAGAGAGAGAGAGAAGGGGTACCAGTGAGAGCTTGTAAATTGTGTTCAATTTCACGGCAGGCCATTACAGCTTCAACAGCATGAACTCTGACATGTTGCTGCAGTTGTTCTTTAAACGAACATAAAACTAACAAATACTGTGCCTGTACATTCAATTAACCAAATTACACCACAAAAACATACAAATCTCTACATCAAATTACAATAACACATCAATCAACACTAATAATCCTTTATCAATCAACAATAATCCCACATCAATAATTTTAAGTTTGAGATCTTTAACGCGTCAGAATAACTATGTTCCCGAGTGAGTCTAGTCTAAAACGTTAAAATCAGTATAAACAATTATCAAAAAAACTCATCACTCGGGTATTGTTGTAGGTAGTTTCAAATGCGATTAAAAACATAATAGTAAACCAAAAAGCTGAAAATTTCGAAGATTAAAGAAGCATACATATATATATATATATATATATATATACCAAGAAACTGTCGAGTTCTTGACGATCATGTGGTGAAAGAGGCTGATTGTGGTGGTCGGAGATGTACGACCGGAGGAGCTGGTGGGACTGCGACAGCTGGGCGTCGATGAGCGGCAGTTGGTCGATCGGAGTGGCGACACGTAGGCATGCCATGTGGGTTGACAGCAGCTGTTCGTACAGTGGGTGGGTGGCTATCTCCGCCTTCATGCGGCGGTGTTGGTCGCCGGAGACGTCACCAAAACCACCACCACCGCCGCCACCCATCATCCCTAACCCATGTTCTTGCATTGTTATCAAGTTATTACACTCAGAAGTGAAAAGGCAGAAGCGAAAACTCAAGATATGTATGAATGTAATCAAGAAACTGAAATGTGGTGATGGGGTTGCTGTGAGATGAATTGAAGAAAAGGGTTTGTTAAGAGGGTGAAAAGAGGAGATGGGGTGAAGGAAAATGGACCACTTGTGTACTTTGAAGGTGGGTTATCAATGGCAGTTTCTCTCTCTAGAAGTTGAAGAGAGAGAGAGAGAGAGAGAGAGAGAGAGAGAGAGAGAGAGAGAGAGAGAGAGATAAAGAAGGAAAAAGGAGGATATGATTACAGGTCTTTTTGTGAAGAGAGAGATATAGAGATAAAGAGAGAGATGAGTATGACCTTATTGGGATCAGAGACAATAAAACTTTCAGAACCAGTTCTGTGGAGTCACAGATTTAAGCATAAAAAGGATCCTTTTTTATCTTTCAATGATATAGATATAGATTTTCACGGTAGATATATCATATATTCATATATATGGTGATGATTAATACAAAATATAATAATAATAATAATAATAATAATAATGGTGATGATGATGGAAATCAACAATTAAACAGCCCAAGAGATGAATTGAAGCTTATCTTCTTTGTTTTTTAATTGATTTCTTTTTCTTTTTTTTTCAGTTTAATTATGTGATTTGATCAAGAGAGAGAAGGTGCTATTTGTCAAAGAGAAGGATAATCACTCCATTAATTAAGTTGTGTGTATGGGTCCATAATTTAGTTTGTTGAATAAATTAAAGACTAATTTATCACTAAATTTTATTTATTATATAGACTTATGTAGTTTTCTGAATAAACAGTGTAATAATTCATTAGAAGTTAGTGTATAACAAGAAAGGTCCTTTTATTTAAGAAACTTATAATATGTTTAATAATATTATTAATAATGGATGGATGTTAGTTTTGATTAAGTTTATGTTTATAGTTCAATCGGATTCCGTTAAACTTATCCCGACATATATAAATAATATATATGTTACGATGTTATATTTTTAGAACGACAAACACACGGTACCCTATCTAATCACTTCTAATAATTTACACCACCTTTAATTACAAGAATTGAATCCCAAACTCATGACGAGGAACGTCACTATATGCAAGAGCTACAAGCCCTTTGATCGTTACTATATTACCTAAAACAAAGGTCTTTAGTAATAGATATGTATTTATATTTAGTAATTTAGTAAATTTCTCTTCCAATATTAAATAAGTCATAATCAAAATTTGAGATTTGTGGATTAACTAATTGGTACTTGATTGGTTTATAGATGAGATATAAAATTAGTAGAAGTTTAGACCAAATTAAGAGAGTGAAAATGTACTATTAGTTTTTATTTTAGAAAAATGTTTTTATTGTTGTGTAAATATATATATATATGATAGAGAGAGACGTGAGATATGATGTGAGGGGAAGAGGGTCAATAATATCAATGAGTTTTAATAGGTTTTATGAAACATCATCAAATCAAACGACATCAAATCATCAATACCTTTCAATGTTAACACTTACAAGTTCTAACGAAAACTCATATATCCGACCCCCCCCCCTTCTTATCTAGTATTCTAGTCTTTTCTCTAAAAGCTACGTACAATATTGCTTTTAATCTATTTATTCTAATAAGAATTTAATTAAGTGGATAGTGTTTGCCTCTTATAAAAATGATATAACTTTAAATCCTTACAAGTATAAAACAAGTTGAACTAATTGTTATAGAAACTTGATGTACAAAATTAATTAGATGTCTTAAAACATACTTGAGGTTTATATCTAATATCTAATTAATAAAGGTGAGATATTTGGTAAATGAAATTTGGCGGTTAATAATATATAACTAACTATGTTTTTATTATGATAATAGTACTAAGTTATTTTGACAAACAAAGAAAATTTTTCCAGAATTTTTAATCGTTATAAGGTATCGATCTTTCTCCTATGTTAATTGTGTCAAAAAAATTTAAGGAGTGTACTCACGAGGTGCTTTTAAAATTAAATTAATTTAAAAATAATAAACGTCATATTTATTTATGAAATTGCAAGACTTCAAAACTTATAGTTTCTTTATAATGGTAACTCACAAGCCAAGTTTATCCCCTTCTTTTATACGCATTTCATTTTCTCCGTTGGACGTTATTCTTTCTTATTTTTATCAATATTCATTTAGTTTTCATCATCATCGTTATATATACTTGAATGTTGTTATGTTAAAAAGAGGATAAGAAATCGATATATTTAATGAAGAGATGTTGAGATTTCATCATCCGTCAAAGTTGTGGTGAAATTTGAAAAGCTATCTCACACTTTGTTTATTATTTTATTACAAGGAAAAATTAATGTGCAATATGATTGTTTTCTTATCTTTCTAATTGGAACCATATAAAAATGACATCGTCTATTGTTTTTGTTAATAAGTTTGTGGTTTGGTCTATTGACATTGTTTATTACCCTATACAAATAAAACATAAGTTAAAAATTCTTAAATTAACAACATTTACATCTCATTCTTTACTCTTGTTTTATAGTTACACTGAAAATTATATGTTTTATTTTTTCAATCAAATAATACATTTTATACATTTATTAGTATATTTTTTCTATCATCCACAAACAACCCACTTTAATTTCAAAGTATATTAAATATTTACAAGGGGGAATAATGTCTTACTAAAAATGCAAATAAACACTAATATTTTTTTCATCCACTCACAACTATTTCATATGATATATTAAATACACACAAAAATATAAAAAACTTACTATGAATATCACAAATGTATGATTATATAGAATTTAAGAGGAAAAAATTATCATTTAAAAATTAAATTTGTTATGACAAACATCTTACAGGTTGGATTTGAATTCAACAATTTTCTTTTTAAGGAACTTGAGATGAAGATAGTCACATTCATGACTAAATTCATGTCCAGTTTTAAAATTATAGACTACTGGTATAATTAATTTTTACTTGAAGAACGTTTTTGTAACTTTTAATAAGTTGTAAACGATTTCAAATAAACAAAAATCAGAATTTAAACCAACTATATGTTAACATGTACGATATACAAATTATTTAATTTAATTTATTAAAAATGAAAGTGATGGGTGATCGTATAAGTATAATTAAAGAGGTTGGCGGAGGGTTGAGCTGTCACATTGCGCCTCCTTGGTTGGTGCTTCTTATTCCACACAATTTTTTCCTACTTTTTTTTTGTTTTCATTTCTACGTCATTTAAAATTATTTTAATCTAGTTTCTTTTAATTTGAAAACATAAAATGACGCAATAATGAAAAGAAACACGTATACACCCTAGAATATTTTATCTTTATTTCATTTTAATCGGCAAGGATACATAATTGTTAGAGGCATATGATCTCACTGTAAATTTTATAATACATTTAATTACAAATTATAAAATGATATTTTAAAATAAATTAATCAAACTTTTTAAAATTAAGAATTTGAATACGAAAGGGTGAAATAAGAGAAATGGACAAATGATATTGGATTCATAAAATTATGGCACTTATTTATTAGGTATAGTAGATTTAATTATTTTGTTATTGTTTTTTATGTTTTTAAGTCTAAAATTTATATTTCAGACTTTAACTCCGATATGAATGGCCGGAAACCGTCTATTCCGGCCAATATCCTTAACAGAATCACAAAGATTTTCATCACGAATCTTCCGGAGAAGTGTAGCGGCAATGTTTTATCAGAGTTCATCCGAGGTTTTGGAGATATTTACGATCTTTACATAGCTCGCAAAAGGGATAAAGCAGGGAATTGTTTCGGTTTCGTTTCCTACCTTGACATTAAAGACCAGAGGGATTTAATCCGTAAGATCTGTAAAACACGCATTGGGGGTTGTTGGTTGAAGGCCAATTTAGCAAGGTTCACCCTTGAGGAAGGTGAAATTTGCCCCCAACCGGTGAACATACAAAAAAAGATAACCGTTGAAGATTATGTTAGGAAAGAAGCTAGACCTCCAACAACCTTTTACAATGGATCCCGATCGTTTACGGATACATTATTGGGGAGACAAAGTTCTTCGGTAGAGGGTAAGACGGTGGTTATTGATGATCGCGTGGAAGCTTTTTCTAAGTTACACGGGAAGGAATTGGTGATGAGAATGTTAGATTTAGAAGCTCTCAAGAATATCCATATCATCCTCAACGACATGTGTCCAGATTTTGGAAAGGTGCAATACCTTGGCGGGTTATCGGTTCTTGTCTCGTTTAAGGATAGCGCAATGGCTGTTGCGGTTCGTGACGCAGTCAGGGAGGGTCAAAGTTTTGGTTTTGATCGATTAGCATGGATCAAACTGGTTGGTTTACCATTGCATCTGGTGGATGGTGTAGTCATTGACATGGTTGGACGGACATATGGGAAAGTGGTACAACGAGCAACGAGGTCCGACGATGATGATGATTTATCATATGATTATATTGGGGTCCTTGTCGGAGACGGGAAGAGGATTGATGAAGAAGTTGCGTTGGATTGGAAGGATAAGAAATATCGTATTTGGGTTTCGGAAGAAGCCGGGGTCTGTGTTCCCGAGTTTTACAAGGTCCCTGAGAAATCGCCAGTACCGGAGGAAGGTGACATGGAAGACGTCGAAAATAATCAAGAGGACTTAGATGTTGACGTCAATCTA